>CM062804.1:338079381-338354604 GCA_031772625.1 Pinus tabuliformis | reverse complement strand
AGCCAGTTTTGGCATGATGTTAGACTCATGATTATTTAATAAAGGCAGGCAGATTTGGATCCAATCCTGAGTTCTTAAGAGGAGCTATAGCTCTCAGGTTAGGGCCCAACCTGAGAGCAATAGACCTCCTTTTCCTTGTATTGTTACCTGTCTTTCCTTTCAACACTTCATTTCTTTGCTTTGACATGCATTTGGAAAACACAGTCTGCTGATTTAATTTCTTTAATGTGATTGAGTAGGATTAGTTTATGGTTAAAGTGCTGTTAGCGGTTTAGATTAGAGTAGGAGGATTAGCATTCATTAGAGCTCCAAGAAAAGGTTGACAGTGCACCCACTGCCATCTCTGTTTAGAGATTGGGGGTGTAGACCGTACCAACCACCAAAAAAATGCAGTCTTATACGTTCATGCTAGCTGCAACACAATCATTTCAGTCATAAAACCGTCCATGCATTCTGATCTTGAGCAGTACTTCTTCGTTCCAACTCCATGCACGCTTTCTCTCCAAAGTTTACATTGCTGTTCATTGGTTTAATAACACAGTTAGGATAGGTTGATGAATTCTCGGTTTTGTGCAGATTTGTTCCATTTACACTGCGCAACATTACTCTGTTATCTTATTCTTCTTCTCAACCGCGCCTAAGCCACTTGCTCAACCTCTGTTCAGCTCGTTTTCCCTCCAACTCTTCCACTGTTCACGTAGCTCCACCTTTTTTACTTTTCATTGTTTCCACCCTTCTATCCACCAACCAACTGTACCCGTCTTTCTCCACCTCATCACTCTGTCCCTGAGCCATCACAAGCTCCCTTTCCATCCTACCTATCCACCCATACAACTCCTCCACTCCTCCATCACCCAAAACTCCAACCGCAGAACATCCTGTAGAAGTTAGCAGACTTCTTGTAGAAATCCCGAGTTTCCTGTAGGATCCCCTGCAGACATCCTGTAGAAGCCTGCAAACTCGGTTGCTGAGCACCTGAACGTTGTGGACTTTTGTGGGATGATGTTAGAGATCCCCTGGAACCTCTCCTAGCCCTCCTGACCTTTTCCAAGCTTTCCTTCCCTTCGAACTATCCCTGCACAGTCAAAATCCAATCAGAAACACAATCATAATAACTCCAACCACTTAAGCAAAAATATAAAAACAATGTTCTTTTCAATGGAAGTAGTTTGAATTCATGCATCTCATATCACTAGAAGTAATGGCATCATTTTTAGGAGTTACATTCCCATCGTTGCATTGTAAGGAGTAAGCTAGTCAGATTAGGGTTTACTAGGGTTTCCATGTTTGGTTGGCTTTAAGTTCATTCTTGCAAAGTAGGTTAATTTCCTTTGAGATAGCCTTCGTCCATCATTTAGAAAGCTTCTTTTGAGAACATATAGAAGTTGGCTTGAGCCCTAGCGGACTTGTGCCAGTTGACCAAGTGACAGCTGCGACAAGAGCTAGTACTTGTGCATACAGCACCGTCGCTTCCAAGTTTGTTACGAACTACCAGGTTGATAAAATTAGAGAAGGAAGCTCGAGGAGTTGTAGCATTATTGCTACAATACTGGAGCCCACCAATAGTGTCATTCCTTTATTAGAAGACAAGTTGGTTACTATATCTTTAATGATGTTCCACATATGTATTGTTGTTTATGTTGATGTAAGTGTTGAAGGCCAAGGATTTGAGTAAACAAACCTTGGGATGGAGACTAGGACTATATTGTCTTTCCATGCACTTGTGTGATGCAACATGGCTAGGGTTCATAAAATCTAAGGAAGAAAATAATTCTAGTGTGAAGAGCATATGTGATATAAGCTTATTGAAGTGAGGGAAGACATGTTGTTGTTGATGCTAGCTTGTTGTGGATCTTTGATGGTGGCTAGATTTTCCTTTTTTTAACTTGCTATAAATTTGGGAGCTATATATTGTACCAATTATTGTGATAAATTTTTTCACACATATTTTATTTGTTCTATCTATGTATAAAGTATCCTTCTATCCACAATTGTGTGATTGAAAATTTTATTTTTCTTCTTGCATTGCCTTTGTGATTGAGTAATTTTCAAGTTTTATCATTCATATTGATTTGATATAACATAAGGTTGAAATTTTTAAGTAATTGAATATAAAACTTGAAGATAAAAGCCATATTTATGTTACATAAATTATTATAATAAAGAGATTTCCATATTTGGTATGCAGTTGGAGAAGTGTGCCCTAAGTGATAAAAATTGTTGCAATTTGTTTGGGATCATCAACTAGTGTATTGCTAGGAATATGCCTAACTACCATGTCTTTAAAAAACCAATACAAACACCTTCAACGATACAACATGTCAAAGTGATCTCTTCAGAATAGATGATATTGCATCACTATGACATAGATGCAAATTCAACCTAATAATATAACACTTCAACATAAAGTAAAATGCACTTCAATTCACACAAACACACTCAAAATTGTCTCAAATATACATATCTAACAAAATGGCACAATGTGTTCAATATATAGAATGACACCTCATGCCTAAACATGGAAGTATGGCATGCGGTGATCTATATAAAAAATTATTATAATATTCGAACAACATCTCTTGCCCAAACATGATTATCTTGCATATGATGTTGTATATAAAAAATGGGTCTCTTGACCACTTACACCATCACGACCATCATTTGCATCCGTGAAGTCGACCTTTCTCCTTTTACTAGAAGGAGCTCATATTTTTAGCTTTCTGGGCTTGCTTCTTCTCTACAGGGACTATACAAAGAAACAACATTCTCATTCGATTTTTCCATAATAAATTAGACACTTATAAAATAATACTTTATGATTCAAGCCCATAAAACTCACCAAATATGTCTAATCAATCATGTGGGTGTTTTCCTCCTCCACATCCCCAACCTCTCTACTATACCATTCTTCAATAGTTACAAGAGTTCAAGCATAGAATTTAAACAAAAAATTACTAGAATCACTTCAATTGATCATAAAAAAAAACATCAATTAATGATGTCATTGTTAATGTCTCGCCCAATGATGAAGATTCACTAATGGGTGGAGTAGTTAGCTATACAACCTACTCATAGGAAACATCTATTCTTCCATCTACTAAACTTCCATTGTGGGTTAATGGTTGGGGTACTACATGGGGGCTATCTCGAGAAACCACTTGAGAAAGAACAATGGTAGTCAAAATGGTTGTGAGGGGTGGGGAGGGGGCTATTGAATGGCCTATGGATGCAACCTTTATGGCTGTATGGGATGGAAAATGTGGTGGAGGAAGGTGTTGATCAACACCCATGGGTTATATTGATGATGGAAGTTCCCTAGTGAGGTATGTGACATATCAAACATTGGGGAAATGTGACAATAATGATGGAAAAACGATGGGAAAACAATGAATGATGGTGAATAATATGTAGGGGTAAAAGTGGAAAATTGAGAAAATGAAGGAACCCGCATACACATTTATAATATTTCAATTAGTAAGAAGAATAAAAGGCTAGGAGAGATAAAATGTTTTGACGAGGAGAAACAAAAAAAAATCAACTAACACATACCCTCCATGCTAAGCCAAAAAATAGGTGGGTGAAAATAAACTTTGAAATGAGACTAAATAGACCATGGGAGAAAATAATTGCTCATACTTGTTGTTATCAGAGAACTCTTGCACCATAAAGAACAATAATGCGGTTGAGGAAGTAGTATTTCTTGCTAGGAGACCACCTCTCTCATGTCATTTGAGACCATGAAACCAAATTTCTCCTATTCGTTGTTTGAGGTCACATTTTGACATTCTTCATGTCATAAGAATAGGTCCATTCAATAGCCATGGATACTCAATATTACAAACCATGGATGAGCATGATCTCCACCTAAGACCAACAATTAACCTAGTGCCTTGAAATGAAAGTGTTGCATGTGATCTCCAAAACCTTCTCATAGTAAGGGTGGCTGGTGATAAATAATACTGAAGATAAATAATAAAGTAGTACTTTACCCAGTAATAACACAGTCTTTGCAGAAGTACAATCATCATCTATCGCTATGACAGGAGATAACAGGAAGAGAGAAAAAATGAAAATGCCAAACAATAATACGAGCTTTGAAATAGCCATTGATATCACCTGCGAAAAACCAAAATAAATTCAGAAAAAAGAGATGAGATGAGATGGTGAAGAGGAGAGGGGATGAAACTATAAATAAAGAGCAATAGGGGCAGGAATTAAATGTCATTAATGTACTAGTCCAAATCTATTGCCACTTAAGCCGAACACGACTAGAACACATCCCATAAAGTAAAAGATGGCCGGCTAGATAAAATACTGGATATTGAATCTTGAATTCTTGATGTGAGAGGTGTTGTATGGTTTTGTTGAGAGAGATGTTTAATAAAATAATATTTAAAATAATAAATTGGTAATAATAATAAAAAAAATATTTTATATAAATAAAATAGTTTAGTTTTTAATTTTATATTATATTTAATAGAAATTAGATTTATGTAGAAATAACATAATTTAAAATATTAAAAAAATATTTTCTTTTTATATGAAATAGATATGCAATTTTTTTATTAACCTATAGCATGTAAAAATAATATTTTCTTTTATATAGATAATTCATTTTATGTCTTATTGCTATGTAATAATTCAAATAAAATATATTAATCACAAAAAAATATGTTATTGTTAACTATAAATAAATATTTCAATATTCCTATTAAATAAGATAGTTTTATATCAATAAAAATAAAAACAACTTTATATATATATATAATGGATATGTCTCATTTATTATATTTTTAATATAGAAAGTAGAATGGATAGATACAATTAAAGAGATATTAATAAGGAAATAAAGTTTAGCATGAATTATATATATAAAGGGAGAGAGAGAATTCTTATTCCATTAATATTTTTTTTACTAAAATGTATAAGTCATCTATATATATATATATATATATATATATATATATATATATATATAGAAAATAGTTTTATATATAGAGAAAGTCTTATGTACATATGTTTTCTATTTCCCAATCTGATTGGGTCATGAGGTATTTATTAATATTTTAATGTGTAGAATATGAATCATAAATAAAATATTTTACCGTCCACCATGTAAATACTATGTAAAACAAGATATATATATATATATATATATATATATATATATATATATATATATATATATATATATATATATATATATTATATTACTAGTGAAAACGTTTAATACAGATTTTATATATAAAGAGAGATAGAACCCTTATTCTATTAATAAGTTCTTGAGCTAAATTTGTAATTCATTTATCTTTTAATGTGAAGTTGACATGTAACATTTTAAATATTAATAATAAAAATTATATATATATAAGAGAGTCCTATGGATATCTCTTTTCTACTTCCAGAGCATGTATTAGCATTATAATATATCTACTGTGAATCATGACTAAAATATTTTAATGTCAACTATGTATACATTATACAAAACAAAAGAAATATATATATATATATATATATATATATATAGTTAAAATGTTTAATATAGAATTTATAGATAAAATTTAATTAGTATTCTATTAATAGGTTCTTTAGGTAGATTTGTAATTCGTTTATTTTTTAATATGGAATTGACATGTAACATTTTAAATATTAATAAAAAATAATTATATACACAAAGATAAATAAACATGTAAGATTACCGTCATGTCCCAATAGTACAACTGGTTGAGGATGGGCCTAGTTAGTAAGATAACGTAGGATCAAACCTCATGGGGGGTGGTTGTGGCCTATGCTAGGGGGATGAGACCCGATAAAAGATCTATTCATCTTAGAGCTAGTGTTTTCGAGGCCTGGTGTGATCCCATTGCGACTTTGATGGATTAGATGGTCTTGGTTGTGGCTCCTCAAGCAAAAATTAAGGCCTAGAGGATCACACACAACTTCACAAATAGAAAAAACATGTAATATTACCTTACGGAGTGTCCCTCACGACAGTACTGCTATGGAGTCATGGTTTCTAGGCATAATCCTTTCGGCCCACCTCTAGACTTGGTGCGTGGTATATTGTATTTGTCGCCTCTGTCATTTATGCTAAGTGGCTCCAGGTTTCTGATACATGGCTAACATGCCCATTATCTTCATTATGTCCTCAATTCTAATGGTTTTCCCGTAATCTCGATTGCATTGGCATACTCAAAACTAGAGAGTCTCCATAATTTCCCCCCTTTGGCTCGATAATATTCATCGACCTAGGTTGACATGGTGGAGCTTCAGTTGGTCACCCAAACATACTATGAAAATTTGGCTCAGTTAGTCTGTAACACCCCTCCCTTGTATGTAAAAATTTGTTAACCTACGCTGAGAAAACCTTTGTATGATGTGTAAAAAGAAAAGTAAATACGTTACGCAATAAATGAAATAATTAATCACTTGGAAAAGCGAGACACCAAGAGATGATATTCTTTCCAAATCCCATTGGGGAATGGGAAGGGATAATTTTTTCATGATAAAGCTTCTAGATTCCATTCTAGATAATTTCGATGGATTGGTGATAAATATCCATTGAGAAAAACATAAAACCTTTACGGGAGAGAAAGGCAAGCTTTTGTGAGCAAAATCCTCGCGAGAGAGAAAGGTGAGATTTTCTGAGAAAAGCGTAGGCAAATGGATAAAAAAAGATCCATAAAAGTAGGGCATCAATAATGGAAACAATATCATGAAAGAGGGTATTAAATATGCATTGCAGAGATCAACAAGGGGTAGTTTCTCCATGGCAAGAACTCTCAGCTCGGGGGTGAAGTGGAAGGGTTAGTTCTAGGTTGGGTGGTGGTGCTGTATTTTCCAAGTGGTGTTCTCTCTTCTAGTCTAGTTGGATCCATTTGCATGGGAAATACTGTATGTTTAATCCTTACTTTTTATGTTGTGGAATCATTCAGCTCAAATGTATAGATGTTTGTGTTGTCTGTGTTTATGAGAGTGATTGAATTCTTATGTATCTAACTCTTATTGCATCCAAGTGTAGAGTTAGTGGTGGAAGCATCGTAGGCAGTGGGTAATACTTAGGTCAAAGAGCTGCCTGACACATGTTACTCATGGTAGAATCTGCATGTGACCACCGTATGTATGAGTAGAATTTCTTGTACTAAATTTTTTTATGATATGACCATATACGGATCAGTGGGATATCCATTGAATCTATATTTGATCACCATTAAATTAAGTAAAGGAACATATCTAACCTTATGTGATATCTATGTTTTAAGTTGGCAAAATATTTATGCGCGGGACATTGGTGCATGCGAAATAGTTATGGTGTAATGCTTCAAATTGTATAGTCTAGGGTACAACTTAGCTATGCCATACATTATGCGTCATCAGAATTGTATCCAATGAGGTTAGTTTAGCTATTTCTACATGTTTCATAAGAGTTATGTCAGAAACACTTTTGACTATGCTTGTAGGACTATGATTATGATTCATGGCAATTCTAGCTACAGTAAATGCAAGATAATGTTCCATTAATGCTTGTGTGGAGTCATCAAAGGAATTTATTGGTTGCATGCCATGATTAATTCTTTTTTCCAAATTGTAATTTATGCTTAAGGGTTGATCAGAAATATAAGTCTTATAAATGAATCTAAAAGTCCACATCATGGATCCCGTAAAGCATAGAAGGAGTATGTAGTATTTTTCCTAGGGAGTATGATTCATTACTTTTGATGTTGTTCAATTGTTAAGAATATGAGTATAGTTGCCTGAATAATAATTCTTTCTATAATTAAGGAATAATTATACTTGTGACGATGGTTGAATCTTAGCTTTAACTGAAGAAAATTTAAGGAATGAGGGCCTAGTAGGTAATTCTCAAATTAGGCTCAAGGGGTATGTTACAAATGGTGCGAGAGCATAAGTTCAAATACTGTGTCCTATGGGCCAATCCACCTCTATAAGATATAGATGAGTTGTTAGGTTTTAACTACAATGAGTTCTAGAGTAGTGCCTTGAGGCACTACAATTCATAAGGTTTGAAGCTAAATCTAAAAATGAACTATTGGAGGATATTTTATGTGAAATTGAAGGTAACTTCGAATTGAGGTTGTAAAAGTTATGCATTTTAAAAAGTAGTTCGATACATCTATGATGTAATCTTGCATGTTGTAAGCAATATTGTTACGGAGGAGGCGGTGGTCTCCTAGACATTCGACCTAGCACTATTCTTTAATCGATTGTTGAAATGGCCATTAGATTGGTCAATAATTTCCAATAGACAAATTCCATCCATGTCAAGTACAATGATTATGGCTCTGAGATGTAAAATCCTATCCGCAGGTAGTTGAGCTTCAACTAATATAGAACCTCAGAGTGGAAGGCATGGGATTAGCCTCTTTAGGCAACTCCCTTATCATTATGATTGGTAATTATTAAGTGGATTATGAATGTGTATATTTTAGTTTTACACATAATAATTAAAATAACCAAATCAACATTTAATAAATATTAGTTTCTAGTGTTGATTTGAACAATGAAAATTACGATGTCCACAAAGTGATAGAGAAACACACTGTCCTCTATTATCAATCACAATTCAGGGTCTATCATAAATTAATAAGTCTGTCTTGTGGGAAACAAAGTTGTTACCGGTCCCTCCATGGATTTTGGAGCAGGAAATCATGCATGAGGTGTATATATTGACAAATATATAAATATAAATACAAATATAAATATATATATATATATATATATATATATATATATATATATATAACTAATAATGAATAACTATATTTGTTACCTATTATTCTCGATAAAATGATAATCCATTGTTATAGAGAGATAAAGGTTGTGTTCACTCTAATTCATAATAAGTAGTATATATGCCTACTTATTCCACTAAAAATAAAGGCATACTTGGTTGGAGGTGAAGGGTGGGTCGCGTAATAAAGATCACTATTGCAATCTATCAATGACATCAAAGTATGTTCTATCTTATTTCATGTAGATAAGGATAGTTATCTGAAAAAACCAAACAAGAGATGAAGGATTCAGTAAATTTTTTATTTTAAGATATCGAAAATATTCCCACTCGAATCTCATGTTCCATGACCTCCTCCAAGGAAAATATAATGCAGTAAATGAATCACCAAAATGATCAAGGTGCAATGCGCCATGTCAGGAAGGAGGTTTTTCTTGAGCGTTGATGGCCGACATAAGGCATCAACATAAATTCACGTACGGACTAAGCCATGAGTTCTCGTTTCTCTGCGAGCTACCAAATGGAGCCTTCCACGCATTCATTTCAACATTCCATTGTGGATGTGGACGACGTAGTATGGGAGAAAGGGGACTCGACGGTAGTTTTTAAATTGAAAATGATAAAGATTGCTAGGAAATTTGGTTCAGAAATCTACGATGTTATGATATCAGTAGGTGAAGTGACTGTACCTGGATAGACTGATATTAAAAGAACCATTATTATTCACTCAACTTGTGACACAGCGGGGGCGGGGGTGAAGCAAACACACTTTTGAGCTCTTCCCTTGTGACTTAATGTTCAGATTGGGAATTGAGTACAAGCACAACTGTCATGTTCGAATTGTCATGTGCAAGTAAGGAAGTTTTAGAAAGGGTGTATGTGATTGGGAGTTTTAAAGCATAAAAACACCTTCCCAAATTAAATATTGTAGAAAATATCTATGTGGACAACTTTTTTCTCTTCAAGTTACACAGCTGTCCTTTATATTGGACTTATCTGCCGATCAGAAGGCACTTCGAAAGCTAGGTGAATTGGACAAAAAATCATTTGGCTGATAGTTACCCTCATGATCTCGTCCATAAAAGCATAAAATTGGATAGTGTTTATCCCTACATACACGTGCCTTTGTCACCATCGTAAACATCTCGTTAATCTCATCATCAACATGCAAGGATCATCTAGATCAAATTATAGTTCATTGAGGTCTATGGGTGGCTCATATAATAAGATTTGTGGATTTGATACCCACTACTCCTCCTCGATGTTATTAGCTCACTAAGAATGGCAGGGGCGTGCTCGAAAATTTCACCTCATAGAGTAAATCACAGACATTCATGACCATCAGAAAATTTCATGAAAACCAGTGAGAAAATCGTCGGCCAATCAATCAAATTATTTATCAAGGTTGTGCTCATATTCATTGATTATCTTGAAGATGGAAGTGGATAATGTATCATAAATTAACCAACATTATTGTATGCTTTGGAGTCATTATATGGAATAAGTTGGCGCTCATACGCAGAAGTGCGGATGTAGGTGTGAATGTAATTGGGATCGAACGCCACAGAGAGGTTGAGAAAGGTTGGGCCATTTCGATAGCCTGAGATTGTAAGAGGTTATCTTGTGAAGGAAACCCTTCTTTAAAAAGGCATTTTTTTACTTATGTAGAGACATTGGTGAGATTTGTGTTGTAAAGCGTAGTGCCAGAAAAGGGATTAGATTTTAATGAGAATTGCCCATTAAATCTGGTAAGACTCTTTAAGGGATTATTCATGACCAATTTCATAGTTTCATGTTTTATTGTGCGCACCGTTCCAAACAATCATAGTTTGATGGATATATATATGCCACCATTAATGGAAAATATCTATTGATAGTTTTTTTTATGAGGATGGTGTTGCACATGTTTTATTTTATTAATGTGTAATCATGTCGACATATTTATGACAGTTTGTGTAATTACAATTTTCTTGACGATAACGATATTATTTCGAAATATTGTTCATAATTATGTTTAAACAGGCAATACAATATTAAATGACATGACGAAACTTTGTGTGAAAACAATCTACATGTAAGAGTGTGTATTAGTTATATAAGTTATTTTGTTTTATGCATAAAACATAGGAACATGAAGATTTATCTTCTGAAGGGAAAAATTTAACATATATTTGAAAGAAATACTCGTGATGTGATTACATTTATATGCTTACATATATCTATGGATTTCATGTAATGCTCATTTCTGTGGTTACAATGAGTTGCCCTCGTTTTTTTACATGCATGGAACTGCGTTGGAGTGAAGAGTAATACAAAACTATAACTAAAAGTTAACATGTTGATTAATGTTAATAAATAACGGTTTACTATTAATTAGTTATTTTTATTGTGTCCACTCATAGATGTGGAGATTAAAAATTATACTTATTATATATTTTGAAAGTTTTCAAAACTCAAGTTATTGTTGAATTCTCTTATGAGGACACACAAACTTTATATCATGATTCAAAACTGATACTTGCATATCTTTAAATATGCATAGTAGAGTGGGATAAATAAACAAATTGGTAATAATTGTAAAGTATGGTTATGGCCTTGAAATTGGAATGTTATACCCATCGTATTAATGGGATATTAAATTTTGATAATAGGCAGTGCATTTGTAAGAAGAATACACACACACACACACACATAAATATATATCATTGAGGAAGGAGAAGATGCAAGTAGTAAATGTATCCACATAAGAGGAGTAGAACATATAATGAGCTATAGGAGAAATCAAGGTAATATCAAGTATTTCCTTTCCATAGATCATGGGCAGCATGATGTAAAATCAAAATTAAAAGTATATAAAAGGAAATTATATACCTCATCAGGTAAGATACCCAGGACATACTATCGACATTAACAAAAATTCATGGTTAATTAAGCAGGTTCCACCCACGAATATATTCTAAGGTGCTATGTAAGGATATCTATTCGTAAAAGTTCCCATGAAATATTGTTAAACTCATGAAGGATAGGTCATAGTATAAGGCTATGTAATTGTGCAAATTGTTTTCCAATTTAATCTTTTGATTTAGTGCATCCATATGTAATGATGCAATCCATTTTGCAATGTAATTTTCCCATTGGGGAAAGTACTATTAAAGGGAACTTAACCTTAATAGGTAACATGTGTGTAGTTGAACCTATAGGTTCTTGATTGAAACCATACCTAAACAATAGTAATTAATAAGAAGCACAAATTTTATGTTCATATCGGGACCGAACTAGGGTCTATTTGTGAAGAGGAGGCACACCTATACAACTTAATGTATGCAGGAAGACATCATACATTAATAATTGTACCACATTCATAAGAAAGTCCATGGAATTGACACCAAAGTTACATCTAGTGTAAATACATAGTGGGAGTATAAAAGTGACTCCTAGTGTTTCTTGATTGATAGTAGTAAGGAAATATTAAATAAAACTCAAAATTCCAAGGGTGTAAATATCTCACAAATAGCAAGAAAAAGATTATACCAGTAGAATGATTGTAGAGGTTACAAATATACTTCTTGTGGGAAGGATAATATAACAAAAGGGTCTGTGTGTTTCTACTACATATAAATAAAGCGTACATGCTTCATGAAGTGACAAACAAATGATATATGGTGGTCCCTGATGCATCTGAAATAAAATTATAAAAATCCAGAGTAGCCTAATTATACACTAGATTCAGAACATGATACTGAATTAATAAATAAAGTTTGGTAAACCAAAAGGTTTCGCATAATTATGACTTATGATGATCTATGGATCTTATGTTAGTAGTAAAATAACATAGGCATCAAGTAATATAAGAGAAAGGATAACAAGCTATGCAACATATCGTTCTTAAATTAAAATGATGACTTCACTATATTGATGGTTAAGTGATACTAGTGATTGAGATTGTGCATACAATTGGTTTGATAAAATTCTATCCAACAATATATTCAAATAGATTTGACAACCATACAAATTGACATACATATTTTGTATCACCCATTCCTACCAGGTAATATTGGGGAGTTTTCCTGACATATTGCATTGATAATGGTGTCTGGTTTGGATAGGACATCATAAGAACGGTTGCATAAACCACACAAGAATTCATGTTAATGAATTTGATAACTGAATTCTTTCTTTCTGGGGTGACTTCATGTTAGAAGAAGGTGTTCGCATGTAAATAACTTATGATCACACCATAATACATGTAGTGACTAAAAACTTAAAGGGTGTGGAATAAAAAAAATTAAAATTTTCATTTATAACTCATGGAGGGGAAATGAGTTTTATTGATGGCCAACAAGATGTTGGAAGAGGGGTAAAAAGAGCATATGACATGATGAGTTAAGTATGGAGTACTTGTAACTACCAAACGCTCATTTTCTCTGTTAAATATAAAGTTAAACATCATAGTCAATAGTCCACTTTATGATTAAGTGGAAGTCATATTCTGTTGTGGTTAAAACCTTGTCGAGGTGACAAATTTAATCCCAAAACTCGAAGTTATGGGTATGATTAAGTTGTACTATGCATGATTACTTTTATGATACTATTTTTCTAACATTGTACTACAACCACATGACACAAGAAAATTATTTTCTAAATAAAAGCACTAGAATACCTTGACATAAAAAATTTCATTGGTTGTAGAAGTTGAAGAGGTCCATGAAATTCCTTATTCTCCTATCGATAAAGTAAGCATCGTTTGTTAAACTTACCTAAAGGTAATATAAATAAATGAAAGAATTTTTTTGGCATAATAATCACGTGGTTAGAAACATGTGGATGAAATATATATCATGCAGGTGTTGCTATGGACATCGATATGGTGTATAAGTTGTATAGATAGTATTGTGTACAAGTGCTACATATGGTACCGTTATGGATACATGTATTGCATGATAATATATGACATGTATAGTTGTTTTTGTGTAAAACACACTATGTAAAGGTACACATGATGACGTTGGCTTATTTTCTGGTATGGCAGCTGATCTAGAGTGCGTACAGAAGAAGGAAGCTAAGAATTCATTCAATGATAAGTATCAATGTTTTATTTCAGTTTTGTATGCATGTGATTATGAGTGTGATCTATGTGGATTACAGGTGATCTATGATTGAAAGGTACATATGATTTTGATGGTTATGTTGAGCTAACTTGATATGATATTAGTCAAATGTGCTAGTTTTACTTGTTGTATGCAAGAAAACTAGAAGGAGCAAGTGTTCAACAAGAACCCAAAGGCTTGGAAGAATGCAGGGTAAGAACATGCATTTCTTCAACCACAATAAATGGAAGGAAATATAAGCCGTAGTAATTCAATTAGTATTATTGTATATTATATTATGATATTAACTGTGGTAAACATAGTTGAGTTTTTGCATCTCAAATATCTCACAAAATTGATTGAAACAAATGTTACAGGTATTGATGGAAGGATATGTGCTCCTTGTAACCGATATATATTGGAATATTTGCATTAGATGGAAAGGCCATGGCAGTCTGTCAATTTGGAGAAAATTGCCTATGAACGAGGAAATAATATTGTAAATATGCAGTAATACAACAAGGACATTGTAAATTTAAGTGGGGGAGTATGTGACACCCCTCCTTTGTATGTAAAACTTTGCTAGCCTAAGCTACGAAAATCTAGGTCTCATGTGTAACAATAAAATTAAATATGTTATGAAATAAATAAAATAATTAATCACTTGGAAAAGCGATACAGCAAGAGATGAGATTCTTGCCCAATCCCATTAGTGAAGGGGACGAGATACTTATTTCATGATAAAGCTTCTAGATTCAATTCTAGATAATATGGATGGATTGGAGATAAATATCCATTGAGAAAAATGTAAAATCTTTGCTAGAGAGAAAGGTGAGATTTTATGAGGAAGAAACTCACGGGAGAGAAAGGAGAGCTTTTTTGATAAAATCCTAGGCAAATGGATAAAAAAGATCCATAAAAGTGGGACAATGCTAATGGAAACCATATCATGAAAGAGGGTATTAAATACCCATTGCAGAGATCAACATGGGGTAGTTGATCCATGGCAAGAACTCTCGGCTTAGGGGTGAATTGGAAGAGTTAGTTCTAGGTTGTGTGGTGGTGCTCTGTTTTCCAAGTGGTCTTCTCTATTTTAATCTAGTTGGATTCACTTGCATGGGAAATACTGTATGTTTACTCCTTAATTTTTATATTGTGGAATCATTCAGCTCAAATGTATAGATGCTTGTGTTATATGTGTTTATGAGAATGATTGAATTCTTATGTATGTGACTCTTATTGCATTCAAGTGTAGAGTTAGTGGTGGAAGCATAGTAGGTAGTTGCTAATACTTGGGTCAAAGAGCTATTTGACATTTGTTACTCATGGTAGAATATGCATGTGACCACTATGCATAAGTATAATTTCCGGTACTAACTTTTTTTATGAGATGATTATATACAGATTTGTTGGATATGTATTGAATCTAGATTTCATCACCATTAAATTTAGTAAAGGAACATATCTAACCTTATATGATATCTCTATTTTAAGTTGGCGAATATTCATGCCTAGGACATTGGTGCATGCAGAACAGTTATGGAATAATGCTTCAAATTGTATAGTCTATGGTACAGGTTAGCTATGCCATACATTATGCGTCATCAGAATTGTATCCAATGGGGCTAGTTTAGCTATTTATACATTTTGCATAAGAGTTATGTCAATAACAATTTTGACTATGCCTGTAGGAATATAATTATGATTCACGACCATTCTAGCTACAATAGACGCAAGATAATCTTCCATTAATTCTTGTGTGGAGTCATCAAAGCAATTTATTGGTTACATGGCATGATTAATTATTTTTTGTGAATTTCAATCTATGCTTAAGGGTTGATCGGGCATATAAGTCTTATAAATGAATCCAAAAGTCCACACCATGGATCCTGTAAAGCATAGAAGGAGTATGCAGTATTGTGCCTAGGGAGTGTGGTTCATTACTTTTGATGTTGTTCAATGGTTAAGAATATGAGTATAGTTGCATGTTTAATAATTGTTCATATAATGACGAAATAATTATACTTGTGACAAAGTTTGAATCCTACCTTTAACAAAAGAAAATTTAAGGAATGAGGGCCTAACAGGTAATTATGAGATTAGTCTCAAGGAGTATGTTACATAGTTGATGATTTTAATTTCTTCATGGCCTTCTGACTTCCCCCATCCAAGGATCCTGTGGTTTCTACTTTGCAATTGGAAGGGTAGTTTCTCTTTGCTGGTTATTGGCAGCTCTTAATTGGAAAGCATCCAAACATAGCCAACTTTTCTTCTTTTGTGGATACTATTCATAGATTTACTTGCTCAAGAGGTCTTTTCCAGGTTTCCCACCTCTATTTTTCTTTGGGCCCACTTTTTGCTCTATTGGTTGGAGCAGTATCTCAATGGCTACTAGTTTGTTGGCTGAGGTGCAAGATGGTGGTCCAACAATGGCTCTCTACGATTGTAGTCTAAGTGAGGCTGCGAAGGTTTTTAGCAGTTGTAGCTTGACCATGTCAGCATTAGTTATTCGTGGTAGCTAGACTTGGTAGTTGTGGCATGATTCAAAGATTTTACAGGTCTCTAGATATCCTAATTGTTTGTTTTAATTGTCATGGTTAAGGAACTTTTATCTTGCTTAAATTATAATTTCTCTGGAAAGCAGAGTTATCATATACATGCTCTCATGTACACTCATTCTCTTTGGATAAATTTTTTGTTTTTGTTTGTCAATATGTTGAAATGGTATACTTTAACTCCAAGACACTAAATTTGTGTTACTATTATGCTTTCCCGATAGGAATACCAATAGAAAAAATATCCATGACTTGTAAAAATTCACTTCAGTAATAGAAACATGAGCTTCTCACCCACAAAAAAATAAAATATGAAACATTTCAAAAAATATTTATAACAAAAATAATTTTGTAAAGACAGAGTCTTATGGATATATGTTTCTAATTCCAATGATAATTGGGATATATGTTTTTCTTGGCTGGTTATTGGTAGCTCCAAACTGGAAAGCATCCAAACATAGCCAAATTTTCTTCTATTCTGGATATTATTCATAGATTTACATGTCCAGGACGTATTTTCCAGGTTTGTCACTTCTATTTTTCTTTGGGCCCACTTGTTTCTCTTCTAGTTGGAGTAGTATCTAAATGGCTACTACTTTGTTGGCTCAGGTGCAAGATGGTGGTCCAATAATGGCTCTCTATGATTGTAGTCTAAATGAGGCTGTGAAGTTTTTTAGCAATTTCATAGTGATCGTGGTAGCATTAGTTCTTCATCGTAGCTAGACTTGGCAGTTGTGGCATGATTCAAATATTTTCCAGGTCTCTATATATCCAAATTCTCTGTTTTAATTGTCATGGTTAAGGAAATTTTATCTTGCTTAAATTGTAATCGCTCTAGAAAACAGAGCTATCATATCTATGCTCTCATGTATACTCATGCTCTTTGGAGAAATTCTTTGTTTTTGTTTGTCAATATGTTGAAAAGGGATAGTTTAACTTCAATACAATAAATTTGTGTTACTGTTATGCTTTCCTAGTAGGAAGACCAATAACAAAAATCTCCATGACTTGTAAAAATTCACTTCAGTAATAGCAAGATGAGCTTCTCATACACAGAAATTTAAAATATGTAACATTTCAAAATATATTTATAACAAAAATAATTTTGTAAAGGGAGAGTCTTATGGATATATGTTTCTACTTCCAATGGTAATTCGGGTATATGTTAACATTTTTATGTGTATAATGTATATATATATACATATACATATATATATATATATATATATATATATATATATATATATATATATATATATATATATATATATGTTTGGGTCATATATTGATATTTTAATGTGTAAAATATGAATCATCAAAAAATATATATTTCAATTTTAGTTATGTACATACTATATGAATATATATATATATATATATATATATATATATATATATATATATATATATATATATATATATATCTAGAGAGAGAGAGAGAGAGAGAGAGAGAGAGAGAGGATCTCAAAAAAATAGATAAGGCCATCACACCACAAAGTCAGGTTGTTGCCACACCAATGGAAACACAACAAATTCTCATTTTCACCACACTATCTGCACCACTAACATCCTATCCTGTCCATATGTTGACCCCTCTTGAGTGACTCTAGTAGCCCTAAATAGACAGACATAATTATTTTTTACAATTAGTAACAATCTATTAGATTAGTTTTTTATATTCTAACTTGATTTTGTTGACACATTATTTATTTATTTATTTGTTTTAAATTGCATTTGTTAGGAAAATAAAAGAGCCACCAATTATTTAGTTTTATTTTACCTAGTGATGACACCGATGTCTCCTGTGGGTTTCTAGAGTCGTGATCATCATCTATGGTTGTTGTAGAAGATAGAAGGAAGAGGTAAAACATGTGAATGCAAAACACTAATACCAACTTTGAAGCCACTCATATCGACAAAAAAACCAGAAAAAATCTAGAAAGGGAACAAGAGGAGTGAGGGTGAATGTATAAATAAAGATAGAGGGAAGAAGCAAATATGATAATAGTTCACGAGTCCAAATATACTAATGTGTAAGGAAGATATGAGAAAATCACATCACATAAAGTTAAAAATGGTTGCCTAGAAGAAATATTAGATATTAAAACCTTGAATTCTTGTTGTGAGAGGTGTTCTATAGTTCACTATAGTTCAGTATGAGGGAAAAATTATATTTAAAATTAATAAAATAATATTTAAAATAAAAAATTAGTAATAGTAAAAAAAGGAGTGTCATACATATATAAATTACTTCAAATTACTTTCTAATTTTACATCCACTCTATATAGAGATAAAGTAATTGAAAGTAAAGAAAGAAATTACTTTTTAATATGAAAGATATATGCAATGCCTTGTTCACACATGCCATATAAAAATAATATAATTCATATTACATAATATGTAATTCATTCTATGTTTGGTTAGTATATAATAGTTAAAAGAAAAATGCATTAATAAAGTTTTTTTTTTTGAGCTATAAATAAATATTTCAATATCTATACTAAATAACATTGTTTTATATCAAGAAAAACAAACTAATTTCATTTTTCATCAAG
Organism: Pinus tabuliformis; assembly: GCA_031772625.1. Lineage (NCBI taxonomy): Eukaryota > Viridiplantae > Streptophyta > Pinopsida > Pinales > Pinaceae > Pinus > Pinus tabuliformis. Next base: position 338,335,654 of record CM062804.1, on the reverse strand, counting down.
AAATTATAAGAATGCAAACTACTTTTCATTTTTCATTTTTTCATTGTTTTATATTATTATACTTTCTTGATGACTCTATCATTGCATAAGTTTTATAGTCCTTGTTCTCATGTCTCTGGATTATTTCCATTACTTGTAGGTATATTAAACAATGGTCCTTTCCTACTAGGGAACTAATAAGCTTGTTACTTTTACTTGCAAGAGATAATTTGGTTTCTATCATTTTTAATTATGAAGAGTACTTTTTTCTTTAGCCATCCCATTGGTCTCTCAGAAATACGTGAAAACCTATTATTTAATGACTTCAGTTTAGGGTTTTCAAATGACCAACCCTACCCTCTCACTCACTAATTGTTCCCGTTTGTTTTTCTTTTCCTTCCATAATGTCGCTCTAACTACACTAAATTATTCGATGGCTACTCTATCATATGGCTTTCACTATAACTATTGTTACACCTGCCTTATTAGTTTCAGTGTCCATTTGGAAACCATGGTTGTAGGTGAGTTTTTATTCTTTAATTTGAGGGTTTTACAGAGTTATTGGCATCGTTTTCTTCATGCTTATTGCGTTTGAGGTTTCCTTTTAACAGGTACCTGCGTAATGTGTTCAATACTATTGTGGGTTTAAAACCCTCTTAGGGTTTTCATAACCTAACCCTCCCAATTTTAAGTGATGCACTAAGGTAATGTTGTTGTTACATTATTTCAATTTCAAATCGTTGATGTTTGTTCTCCAGGGTTTCAGTATTAAGACCCTCGTTACATTTTATTATAGGGCTAGTTAAGGAATAGGAATCTAGTGCCTTTCTCGTGCTACGGAATTTAAAATAGTACTAGTAAGTAACATTGTCTTCTCACTTTTGTGGTACTACATCTTTTGTAAAATGACAAAATCTCATTTTCACGTAGGCTTTTTTCCTTTTTACTAGTTTCTAGGGCCTTGGATTCTTATGGCATAGTTCAAAGATTTATTTTCCTTAGATTTTGTTCTACACTTCGATATTACCCAAATTTTTATAGTCTCTCTCCCTTTTTGATTAAGTTGGGGAATGGGTTTGGTCGCGATTCTTTATAGGTAAAGAATTCTCTATTATAAACCTTCCTTGCAATACTCGTTTACGAGTTAATATAATTACGCCGTAAGGCGTTTCCCTCTGGGAAGAACTCGCTTATATGCCACCGTGTCTTACTTTGGACCATTGATCTGATGTGTTAGACGATTAAAAGAGATTGTGCCGTTGGATCAGATCATGTGAAGATTACATGTGTTTGTTGAACTTCCAAATAGACGGTGATCACCTGTTTCATGGCGATGCTCTGTTTCTCTTTTCCACTTTCTCTGCTCTTCTTGTTTCTCTTCCTTTCCTCTTCCGCTCACACATTTCATGATGATCGACAATCCCTATTGGAGTTCAGGTCGCTCGTCACCCACAATCCCAATCAATCCATGGCTGATTGGAGTTTAGCCGTCCCCTTGTGCAATTGGAGTGCGGTTACCTGCACCCACCGCCATCCATTAGACAGAGTGAGCACGCTCAACCTCACTGCCATGGGTTTGTAGGGCACCATTTCTCCTGCCGTCGGCAATTTGTCGTTTCTCCACTCCCTCGATCTTTCTAGAAATAAGCTTCACGGTCATATCCCACTTCAAATGGGGCGCCTCTTTCGGTTGAGAACACTCACGTTGTCTTTCAATCAGCTGGACGGAAGCATCCCCATGGAGTTGGGTTCTCTTACACGTCTACAATTCCTAAACTTAGCAGTAAACAGCCTCACAGGTACCATTCCCTCTTTCATAGGCAACTTTTCATCGTTGACTGTTTTGGCTTTAGGAAGAAATAGTCTCACCGGTGCCATTCCTCCACAACTGGGTTTGCTCACAGGTTTAGAAACACTTGAGCTATCAGAAAATGAATTGTCTGGGACCATTCCTACTTCTTTGTCAAATATCTCTACTCTGACCCAAGGGCCTATCTTATTTTGAGATCCCTACAGATTGCAGTAATCAATTTCCTGAAGATTTTTTATTTGGTTTGCTTCTTCAAATGATAGGGAGATATCCAAATATCTCTACTCTGACCCAAGGGCCTATCTTATTTTGAGATCCCTACAGATTGCAGTAATCAATTTCCTGAAGATTTTTTATTTGGTTTGCTTCTTCAAATGATAGGGAGATATTAAAGAGGAGTTGGATTTTGAGATCCCTACAGATTACAGTAGTCAATTTCCTGAAGATTTTTTATTTGGTTTGCTTCTTCAAATGATAGGGAGATATTAAAGAGGAGTTGGATGTTGCCCTTATTGATTTCTGATTTTTATATGGGATAGGGTGGGTTCTGTGTCTACTACATCATTTTGAAGAAATGGAAGACATCTCGTGTCAGAAATCTACAGCATTTTTCATTATATTAAAGAATATGGGATTTTCAGAGTTAGCACATCCATTTACACATCCTACATGTGCAACTTAATCTAGCCGTAAATGATTGGTTTTAGCCTTTAGGGAGTCACATTCTGATATAGAAATTTGTGTTGAAGGATGTAAAAGGACAACATTTTCTGAAATAAGATCATATCATTACAGAACTCGTCTAGGACACAATAGGAACCTCTCTTTAGCGATTTCCATATTGAAATAGATAACACCATTCACCGTGACATATACAATAATCATTCTATTTATAGCAGACAGAAATAAAAAGGAGAAAAACAATGGATTTTAGAAGATGTTTGGATTGTATTGAAGATGACACAACATTGAATTAACAGTCAAGTTTTATAATAGAACTTTCAATAATCTTTATGGTCTCGAAAGCATGCTGACAGACTAACTTTTGGTGTGATACTGAAAGAGATTTTCCTTGTAATCTTGACCTTAATTTTCTTCAAACCAATGGATTAACAGAGACTTGAAAGAACCGTAGTCCATAACAAATTAAACAAGTAATTACTGTTCATGCGGTCCTTTTTCGAGTGCCCAACATACCATAGTCCATGTAACTTACATCAATTACTTCAATCAAACGTAACCATATATTGTGCTTTTTAAACTTCCAAACATATGGAGGGTGCTCATTTGACAAGAGAATTGAAATCTGAATACTGAGAAAGATTGTTGTGTTTCTCTGCTTGGGAAATCAAGAGTAATCACATAAGTTTTAGTGGATCCACCAAAGAAATTGTCACAGATCTTGAGTTGGGTTCTCCCATATTTGACAGAAGAAACAGAGGACCATAGGAGATCCAGACTTAGTATGATGATTTGGTGGTTTTCAGCATTTGGGTTTATACATTTGGCACAAAGATGAAATTGGCCCATAGGTTTTTCAGGAGCAGGAGATGGATCTGTCATTGAACTGTTAATTTTGAGTCTACTATAGCTACATTATTGAGCTATAAAGTCCTTACATTTTGTAGTTGGGTGTTAATAATCATGAAGAGCAACAATTCATGTCAATGGATCAGCAGTTCTTCAGGAAGAGCTGGAAGGATATTAGAGGATATGGTGGTATGCATGACTTGGGTTATCTTGCTACTTGATTGGATTCTGGACCTTCTTCACCACCTTCACCACCTGTGTCATCACACGTCAATGGATAGGTAGATAAAGAGCTGCACAGGGACTTAAAATGAGATGGTTTCTCTGGTGTATTCCTTCATTGTATGTTTGTGACCAATCTTATCCATTTCTCCATATGACTGAAGTCTTAAGTTTTCATAACGAGTGGTCATCAATGGGTTTTGGACTTGATGTGTTTTTAGTTGATATTCATGCAATTTCGATAAAATAGTCGCCCCAAATCCTTAAATGGTGGAAACCATCATTTTGTTTTCCTGAATCACAAACAGAAATATTGCATAAGAACACAGATGAAAAAGATTATTCTTATTCTATGTAGTTGTCATTGCCCATTCTCTTTACTAAAAAAATATTTCCATCTATAATGTGTGTTGCTTTCATTGGGAGGCTTCATGATTTTAGTTGCTAGATATTTACATCCTGGTTTTGGCAGTTTCTAGTGTGATGCCTTGGGGTATGAGGCTTCTGTTTATTTTCTCTGCTACAGTGACGCTGAGTGCCTCCTTTTCAGTGGCCAAATTCTCTGAGGATAAGGTTAATTAAGCAGGATAATAGGGTAAAGATAAAAGAAGTCCTCTCACTATGCCACCACCCTGGTTACACTCCCACTCTTAGGGACTTGTCTATTAGAAAGGTGAAACTGGATTTTGGAAATGTACATATCGTTGACTGAAGCTCAATATCATCAGTTTTTGGGGATGCTGGATTGAATTCATTATTTTTTCTTTCACTGTAATTCGTCACTACAGTTGGAAGATTGAATGACAAGAAGCAATGTGACACAATGTTGTTCCTTGTTTTCTAGTCCTCCTTTCTGATGCAGCAGCATCACCCTAAGCAAATCATTTTGTTTAGCACCCAAGGGAGCCATGTAAATTCTAGAAAGGAGATTTAACTTTTGTGTAGAAATTGTAATGGGAATCTAGGTTGTTAGTCTAGCCATGTTGCTCATTGCAATATTGCCAATTAGTAGATGAGGTGTTAGATTGTTTTAGTGGCTGGCCAAGTGGGCCTTTGCAAATGTAACAAGAGTAGAGTTAGAAATCTAGTACTTTTAGTTTACTGGACAGATGTCCAATTTCTCTTTGATTGTAGAGATATTTTCCTGAAAAATACCATTTTATAGAAGTATTTGTAGAATAGGAAGGGAAGCTCCCAGCCTAGTACGAGAAAGGATTCAGACAAGAGTTCCATAAGACTCAATTGTATATATTTTCTGGTAAAGAATTAATACGACCTTTTTTTGAATCTACTCTGTGTATCAAGCCTGCTAAGTTGCATGTGAAAAAACAACTGTTTAAGATCTTAACCTGGAACTAATGTACAGACACTTGAGTAACAACTAGAAACATGGAATCTAGCTCAATATCCTTCTCTAGGATAGCATGAGGCAAAGGAATGTTTCAAGACATCTGGAAGTTGGAACCTTAGATTTTTATATCAGAAAGGTGACAGAAAAGGAAGAACCTTGATGAATATTAAACCTGCTAAGTTGTATATGAGAAAAACATCTGATTAAGATTTTAAAATGGAACTATTGCAATTGGGTGACAACTAAAAACATGGAATCTAGCCTTTGACAATTTTAAATTAGTCGTTATCAAAACAAGATGAAAGAATGTAGTAAATGATATTTATAGACAATATCCACACTAAAGAATAGTTAGACAGAAAATGAGATGCTAATATATATGTCACATAAAATGTGTAACAAAAATGAAGGTGGCATTGTTTATTTTGGGAAATGCTACTGTATTTACAAGCGTTTCAGGTATTTTTGTTCCAGGGCATGGAAGCAACCTTTAAGGAAAATCAAAGAGAAAGATGTAAAGATGGGATTATACAATGTGATACAAACCAAGTCATTTGTAGATAAATTGTAGAAGAGAAGATCTATGGTTTATATGTTAAGCTAAATGTGCAACTCTGAGTAGAAGCTATGGGTTCATACTATCACCTCAATGTACTATTATGGGTATTATTCTTCTCTTGAAATTGATGTAACTATTTTATCTCTATTTAATAATCCTCGTTGTTGTTCAGCTATGGAAATATCTTTTGAAAAAGGGTTCAATAAGATGCTAGTGTTGTTCATGGGGCAACTCGGACTGTCAGAACTTAGACCTATGACAGCATGGAGAGGAAGAAATACTCAGAGAAAATGCAGGGTTAGATAGCCTGGAATAACATCAAGAGAAAACTATCAAGATTCAAAACTAGTTTAGATAGACGAAGAAGGACAATAGTTTCAGTGCTGTATCTCAGGGTACATAAACCAGAATTACAGGAATTAACAGCAGATGTGTCTGAGCAAGTTGAAAACTCTAGGAGATCGTTTGTCTGTAAAACAGAACACAAAATGAAGATGAAGAACAACATTGTGAATATTCTGAATCCTAAAATGACCATGGGGTGGATCTGGAGGAATTTCATCCCATCCATATAATCAAGACTGTAGATAATAACCTTATCCAAACTCTCCATCGTTCTTGTACTGAAGCATGTTAAAGGACAGAAAACGGGAACTCATACAATTTACACAAATTTTGGGTCAATTAAATAGTCAGCACAAATGAATTCAAAACAAGAGGGCTCTGCTGATTCAGAGAAGTCAAGATTAGCAGTTCAATGAGGTTAAGAAGTGAATTTATACAATGTTCCTTGAGGTTGAAATTAAACGTGAATTCTGCTATGTGATGAACTAGGATTTGGTGCCTATTATATTGATGAAATTTTTGTGTTGAGGGTTACTTTTATTTCAGATCTTCTTTTTCCAGGTTTTTTATTAGGCAAAATGTTTGTTCTTTTAAAGTAGAAATATCATTATACTAAGAGGAATTTAGTCTTAGAAGAATTGTTTAGAGTTTAGCTTCAATAACAAAGTTCGAAGTCATTAGAATAGAGCTCATCACATCACTTAAAATAATTGAACTTGGATGAGTCCTTTGCATGTTGTTGGTTATAAGAGCCCTATGCACATTGATGATGTACCCCAAGTTGCAGATGTGGAGAGGGCAGGTCAGATATACCATAAATTCAGAGATCAGCCAAAGGCCAAATGTCATACTGGTCATTAGCAAAAGGCTTATTCCTATCTCTCTGGAAGGAAGTACTTTTGACTGCATCCTTAGTAGCACTGGAAACTTGTGGATCATATGTAGGTCCAAATTTTATAAGTGCCTTTATTCTGTTTCTACATGGAAAGAAACAATTTGAAAGTCAAGGCTATGTGCTAGTTTGCGAATTTCTTGTGGGTCTTCATCAATCTCAAATTTGAATTTTAGAAGTATCCATTTACTAACAAAGTTCCATTCAGTAAACTCAGGGCTAACACTCACACTCAGATATATTCTTTTCTTAGGAGACCAAGAAGATCAACTTCTTTTATTTCTTCACTTCTTATGTTAAATCTATTGTTTGCTGCAACTTTGTGATTGATATCAAGCAGGGGACAAATCTTGTGAGGTGTGTTTGCACTGAATGTTGGTTGATGTACTGCTTTCCATCATTTTTTATGTATCTGGGGTTGAACCTCCAGTAACGATTCTTGTTATATTTCTCTCTAGTACAATTTCTAAATTTAATGATATCATATTGTACTAAATTTAATGATATCTTGTTTGTGACTAAAGAACATCAAGAAGGTTTCTAGTGCTCAGAAAAAGGCTTTTCTTTTATTTTTAATGAGTCAAAATTTTTTTGGGCAGAATTTGGCAAAAGAAATTGTAAGATCGAGGCAAGCTATTCAACGCCTTTATGAGAACAGGGCACAGCTGAATTCGATATCTATGCACCTTGGAGAAAGTGGTGGTAATTTTTTCTTTACTACTTGTTCTCGGATCATCTTGCATGCAGTTTAATCTCTGTTCTGTTATTGAATTTGCAGTTGTTTCTCCCTACCTTTATCTGACAATAGCCATTTTTTACTATATATCAAGCAGTTGCAAGCTAAATATGATATTAACTAGTTTGTAGTTGTTGTTCAACTTTCAGCGTTGAAGGACATTTCTGGACGTTCTTTGTATTGCTTCATCTCCGGTAACAACCTTAATCTCCTTTCCGAGTTTTTGCTTCATTTCTATTTCATCCATGGATCATGATAGAAAATCCTCTTCCATCAATTGTACATTAGCCACTGAGCAGCTACAGAGTCTTATACATTTGATTCAAAATTATTTCCAGATTGAAATGATTCAATTATATATATGCTTTCTTGATAATTTAAATTTTATTCCTTTGTGTTAAACTAATGCAAAGTGGTGCCATCGTGACTGTCTTGTTTCTAGTGAACAGACTCTAGAAAATCTTAGATACAAACTTCAATAGCTTTGCTTATGTCTGTCGGAATTTTGGACTAGTCATATCCCTGTATTAATATTATATTCCACTTGGCATTTTTTTTGTCATCCACACATTAAGAAAGCGGAAAACAAATACATGCATGTACATTTACATTTAGAATGCATGCGGAAATTGATTTAGGACTTAGTGTGTGCTCTCTGCTCTATGTTGAAACAGTTTCACTTCTCTTTCCTTAGTAGCTAGGATTTTCACTGCAAAAAAGAAAGTAAACGACTGTTTATCATCTTAGATTGCATATTTAGGAATTGTATATGTACTTCACATGATCAACCTTAAAGGCAAACTTCTTAAGAAATATCAACTGTAAAATACATTTCAATAAACATAAAAACGCTTTGGAACCTAACGCACACCATTTAGAAGTCTAGGCTAGAGACGTGTTCCGGCGTCGTAAAGCCTGGTAACTATCACTTTCATCGTAGGTTGGGTGATTCCTCCTCTTTGAAACGACAAGTGCCAGTACGGACTTGTGCTCCCATGTACCGTCGAGTATATATTGGGAGACCACAGTAGGTTATATCCTTTATCCTTAGGATACTATGCAACAAATAAAGAACGAATAAATGCACGGCGCCGTGAGCTTTACCAAGCAAAAAAAAACATCATAGAATGTCAAAAACACAAAAAACAAAAGGGTGACCAACCTTCCTCGTCTGAAATGGCCCACCTTGAAAACAATCCTCCCTTGCAATTATCAGACTCTTTATCTTCTTAGTAAACCTCTCAAACAAATACATCCATGCCTCATTGCCCTAACCCCTCCTTCGCACATGCTTTCAACAACGTTTATACTGATCAAGCACATCGAGATTTCCGTTCAAAGATTGATAAACTTCCACCTAAATGCCCATGCTCCATTTGTCTTGAATCATATCCTGGAATACATATCCGCAATTCCAACCACATGTATTGCTGCTCCAGATGCGTCTCTGAAACAAAGGGTCATCGCTTCTCATTATCAAACAACATGGACCCTGGCCCTCAGCGAACTACCCTTACGTCTCTTTCACAAATAGAAGAAATGCTCATTGCTAGGGTTAACCCTATACTGCAGGTAACACATGCACGTGGTGGCCAGTGGCCACACAATTTGTTTTCCTTAAGACATTACAAAAATCGCAAAGATGTTGCCACGACGTGTTGAACACTTGGACATCCTAATTGTCACGCGTCATAGTAATGACCATAAGGCTTATGATTTCATTGTCAGTAGACATCGCGTTCTCGCTGCATTGGAATACAAATTGGCAAATGACCCATACTATAAGAATGTTCGTATTGATTCCAACGCACTGGCATCCTTACCAGCAATCCCCATTGATGTCTCCTCCTCCCTTCACCATTCCAATACTATAGAAACCACTGTCCGCCTTCCACTTGAACCACCCCATGAGCTCATCGAAGATTTCACAGACCCATCCGCTGACCAAACATCATCGTTCGTACCCATCATACCTAATACAAATACAGAAATCCAAGAAATCTGCCATTATTTGCATGCTTACAACCACCAATCTGATACTACAATTGAGTGGCCAACAATTGGCTTATCGCCAGTCAATGAATACAACACAGAAGGTCTACTCTCTATGGCTTTCCCCGCCCTTTTCCCGACAGGCGCTGCAATGCCAAATCAACCAAGAATGAAAGCAGTGCAGTTACATGAATATGCACTTCATCTCATACGTTACTACGATAACAGATTTGGAAGCCACCCACGCTTTCGTTATTACATATATAATCTCATGATGCAGCATCGCAGTCAAGCAACAACGTCGATTTTTGTGAAAAAAAACATCACAGATAACTTTCCAATATCTATTCAAGATCTGAACATTCGATTAGAACAATTTCCAGATTAGCAATTGGCAGAGCAAGTCATGCGATTCGATAGCTCTTTACGTGGAACAAGGTCATTTTGGCACAAAGCTAAAAATGAACTAACGGACATGATATCTCAACTCGGTTGCCTGACGTTCTTCTTCACATTAAGTGCAGCTGATACAAAATGGCCTGATCTTCATGTAGTCATGCCCGGATGTCTTCCTTCTGATATTGCAAAACAACAAAAGTGGAGAAATGATAACATTATCTCTAACCCACATTTAACATCACTATATATGCACCATAGATTCACAACATTTCGTGAGATTATCTTAGAGAAACACTTGAATACAAAAGATTACTGGTACAGGTATGCATTCTACCACATTTTTTTTCTCCAAGAACTCTAAACAATATTCCTCACCTATTGCAAAATTATCTTACAAAAACGCATACTTGATAGGTATGAATGGCAACATAGGGGATCTGCGCACATCCAAGGTTTCCTTTGGATAGAAAATTCACCTGATATGGAGAATCTCAACTGGGAAGACACAAAAGCAGTTGATATTACAAGGCAGTTCTTCGACAAATATATTTCCGCTTGGAACCCTCGTGCTCCTTCGACTTCAAACCAACCAAATGCTTGGACAAATCCCGAAGACCCTTGCCTATTGTCCACACCGCAAATCTTCAGAACCAATCCTTTCAGTGACTATGAACAGCTCATCAATTGTGTTGAACGTCACACAAAATGCTCAGAAAGCACGTGCCTAAGAAAAAATGGATCCTCACTCCAATGTCGTTATAAAGCACCGTGGGAATTACATCCAAAATCGGCCTTATTCATTGATTCCAATGGCCAAAAAACATACACCCCTGCTCGCAACGACGATCGACTCAATAGCCATAACCCTACCATCCTATCTATTTGGCGTGCAAATGTTGACTGCCAACCAGTACTCTCCATACATGCTATACAAAAATATATCGCCAAATATGCATCCAAAGCAGAAAAAAAATCTGAAAGCTTCCACCACATGCTACGTAGAATTGTCCTGGCTTCACCCATTGCTGACCCAGCAACATCCGCATTTCGAAAATTTCTTGCAAAAACCCTTGTTGATCGTGACATTGGAGCACAAGAAACCTGCCATATGCTGCAAAAATTACCATTAACATTACGTAGTCGGCCATTCATTTCTTTAAATGTAAGCCAAAAAATTCTTATGCGCCTTCCACAAACGAACACCGCCTCCACTACATCCCCGCACTTCATAGATACATATATCCAGCGCCCTTCTACCCTAGAGTCCACATCACTAATAGAACTGGCAAGATCCTGGTCATATGATCCTCGTCGCAAAACAAACAAATGGAAACAAAGGCCTACAGAAGCAATTGTTCGGGTCATACCACGTTACTCCTCCATACCATCCACAACAAAACCTTGCTACGCTGACTTTTGCAGGGTTGAACTTATGCTATACAAACCTTTTCGCCATATCGTACAAGATATAGGAGATTCTGCTGCAGAATTCATCGCAAATTGGCAAACATTTCGTCCATTCTACAATCCTTGGCATCAACACCGCACACTATCTGATATTGAATCTGTCACAAATGATACCTCAACTATAAATGAAGCCAATCCAACAGACACCATGGAAATAAATGAATGGGAATTACTTTCCCAATTACACCCTACAAATGAGCTTCTCATAAACGACCTTGACATGCTTGGTCTTCGTGGCTTTGATGACACCCATAACTGGAATCATACCACTATCCCATTGGATCTACAAAATAATGCAATACAATTCATTGAGAATAGCCGCTCCATCCACTGCATTCTTCAAACACATCAACATACCCTGCCGACCCTTACTACATTATCTCCAATGCAAAGAAAAGCTCTAAATATTATTTTTAATCATTTTGCTAGGAAGGATTATTTACCCACTCTCAGAATGATAATACAAGGCACTGCTGGTACGGGAAAATCCCTCCTTATTAATTGCATCAAAGATATGCTCATAGGCCTTGCAAGCCTGGAACCTTCACCGATCATGCTCCTTGCCCCTACAGGGGTTGCTGCCTTCAACATACAAGCATCGACAATCCATTCTGCTTTGCACCTTCCTATAAAGGATCTTATGCCCTTAGAAGGTAATGCTCTTGCAAAATTCCAAGAAGAACTCAGGCATATAAGATACATACTAATCGATGAAATGAGCTTCATTGGGCCAAAGCTTCTCAGCCATATTGATGAACGTCTTCGTGAGGCATTTCCCCACCAAAGAAACACTCCTTTCGGTGGTTGTTCCATAATATTGGTTGGTGATCTCGGTCAGCTACCACCCGTCAAAGACATACCTCTATATGCAGGGACGAGCCACGGAAGCACATTGTGGAACACCTTCAACACAGTCATCACATTAGACACAATATTTCGTCAACAAGGCGACGACATCGCACAGGTTACTTTCAGGAACATTCTCCAGAACATTAGAGATGCAAATCCAACAATCGACGACTACAACGTACTCATGTCGCGCACAGATTCCTTTTTATCAGAAGAAGAGATATGTTCATTCCATGATTCCATGCATCTATTTCCAACAAATGCTCAAACAATGGTCCATAATAAGCAAATGATGAAATCTCTAAACACTCCTATCGCACGATCCATTGCTGAAGATGACAACACATATTCCAGTGTTTCCTCTGAAGACGAGCAACTTGAGCGAATTGTATTGCTATGCAATGGCGAAAAAGTTATGTTGACTTCCAACCTTTGGGTTTCAGCCGGTCTTGTTAATGGTTCCCTTGGAAAAATTGTAACCATCTTTTACAAAGAATCAACTGCACCACCACAAATTCCAACATTTGTTGTCGTAGATTTTCCCAAGTACATTGGGCCTCCTTGGGATGAAATAAACCCCACTCACTTGCCTATTCTAGCAGTAAAAAGAAATGGTCATGCACAAATTCCACTGAAGATGGCTTGGGCTTTAACCATACATAAATCTCAAGGTATGACACTTCCAAAAGCAACAATTGACATTGGAAAAATAGAACGTCAAGGTCTCACATTCACAGCTATTTCAAGAGTGCCTTCTCTACAAGATCTCCGGATTAACCCCGCATTCAGTTTCGATCGTTACAGTGAAATGAAGGACAACAAAAACATTGCTCGCAGAAAACACGCAGAAGAAATTCTCTGTTCAATGCCGCCTCCAGATAATCTGCTCCAACCCATACTTTGACATCAACAAAAGGTTTCCTCCATTTATTTACCTCATTCTATTTCATAACATACTTTTCATATCTTTCAACAACAACCAACTTTAATCAATATTAGTAAATAAGCAAATATTAGAATGTCTTTATATTATCTGTACATCTCATTCTAACCTTTTCTTTCTTTTGCAACAGGCCACATGGGCTCAGAAATAACATACCTTCACAACTACATGTAGATTGGCAAGCAAAAAAACTGCATCTCTAGCTACGCATTAACCTCCAATGGTGTTCAATATGTCGTTATTCACCATGCATCTTCCACTAACAATATATAAATCCCCATAGCAAAGGTAACTTCATTACCATCCATTCCAGATTCATTTTAACACAACTCACCTGCAAGTATTACTAATAAATTTCTGCAGCTGATTTACATATTACTAATTCTAACAAAATATACATTTTGCAGGTCCATTACTGCTTCTTCGGGTCTTCGCTACCTCCACCATGTTTTCGTACAACTTCAAATATGGAATGACAAGCACAATGTTCTTTAGACTATTATATTCCTTCTCGAACCTCTTTTGTTACAATTCACTGTTTGTATTTTCCATTTCAAACTTGAAAAAGGATGTTTCAAGATCAAATACCGTTTTCATGGTTTGTTTCCTCACAACTATTTGTGTTTTCCATTTCAAACTTTAAAAAGGATGTTACAACACACTATTTGTATTTTCCATTTCAAACTTTAAAAAGGATGTTACAATACACTATTTGTATTTTCCATCTCACACTTAAAAAAGGATGTTTCAACATCAAATACCATTTCGATAGTTTATGTCCTCACAACTATTTGTGTTTCCCATTTCAAACTTAAAAAGGGATGTTTCAAGATCAATACCATTTTGATAGTTTATGTCCTCACAACCAATTCATTGTCAATGGGTTTTAACATATTTTGTTGACAAAATCAATTGATTTTAATGATTATAATACATGTTTTCAATATATCTTCATATTAATTTAATTTTCCATTTGAATAATGATTTCTTAAATATCCCTTTCCAAATCAATATGTTTGCCCGGTTGTTGTTCGCATATTAATTTAATTTCCCATTTGAATAATGATTTCTTAAATAGCCCTTTCCAAATCAATATGGTTGCCCGGTTGTTGTTCGCATGGATTCATTCAATTATCTTCACCTTTAACTCCACAATTTTTACCAACTACAAACAAAGGTCTCTAAACAAGTTCAATGCATATTTATGGCTACTTGCATTCCATTTCAATGGTTTTAGGCATCGCTCCCTCAAATTAAAACTCGAATTCATCGACCCTTGCTTTCAAAAAAGCCCGCAAAAGCCTATTCACATTTCAATATTCTTCCACACACTATGCCTTATGGCGTTTCCTTTGCAACATTAGGTGCAAATGCTAGTTTATTATGTGACCCAAAAATAACTCCCTTCATAATTTCTCTTGCTTACACGTATAACATTGGCGCCAAGGAATTTTATAAGGTTTTCTTAAGTACTCCAGTATGTTTTCAACACTTTAGTTCCGACTTCTTCATCTACAAGTCGAGTTTTATACCAATTTCTCATTCTTCATATGACGATGATGAAGTACATCATTTATAAGAGTTCATTTTCAATTTCCCAACCCATTAGAACCCATTACAAGGTGTCCTTTAATTTTACTTGTTTCTTTGATTCCCATCCTACTAGCGATTGATAGAATCACTAGGGTTGTACCATTATTGTTTGAATATTATGGCCATGGCTTTGAATCCTGTTAATGTAATTTAAATTACCTTGGTCAATAGACACTGGTGCATTTTTCAAATTTATAATCTCTTTACTGGTAGAAATATGATACACTTACTCAATCCCTGAGACTAATAAAACTTGTCTTAATTATGAAAGAATTAGTTTTGTTTCTTTCGAATAAAACTACATAAATTTTTTGAAGAGAGGGGAGGGCAGAGAAATGATGGTGGTTTAGGGTTTGTGTCAGACCCTGCAACAGCAGACCTGCACAGACCACAGCGCCACTGTAACATCTCTCCAGCAATACGAACAACAATACATGACAAAGAATAGAGCACAAATCATGGACAACCTCTAGGGGGAGGACACGAAGCCTCCCCCCAATGATCAAGAAAATATTTAGATGCACACGAAAGATGACGAGAAAAAGCCCCAGGAAGAGGCGGGAACGATTCCTGTTACACAGTCAGATAATACAGAAAGAAAGGTAGCTCCCAAAGCGACATCGGCTACCTGTAAACCTATTGCAGCTGAAAGACCTAAGATTGAGCTCCCAAGTCAAAGAATCAATTCCCAAATCTAGTACATGAAGGATCATGCACTAATAGGGAAATTTATTGGCTTCTGGCCTACAGAGAAAGCTTTGCATGGATGGATCGCAACCAAATGGAAACCAAAAGGGCACATTACCTTGTAGCTGGGACCAAAGGGATTTTTCATGGCAATATTCAACTATATAGAAGATTGAAACAGGGTCCTCGATGGAGGACCATACTTCTTTAATGCAGCTGGTCTTTACCTGAGAGACTTGATTGAAAGATTTAACCCAGACAAAGAAGATCTAAGCTGGGCACCAGTCTGGATCTGTCTCTATTCCCTTCCATTGGAGTACTGGGATGAAGATTCACTACAAGATATTGGAAATGCATTGGGGGAGTTCATCAAAATTGCAGAGGAAACAAAACACAGAAGATACACTTCCTACACCCGTAGTTGTGTTTATATGCATCTAAGCAAAGCTCTCTCGGATACGGTAAGTTTATGTCATGATGATTTTGAATGGATTCAGTCAATAGATTATGAACATGTCCCATTTCGATGGAAAAAATGTCATGCCCTTGGCCATCTCTTTCATGACTGCCTGTTAAATTTGAAACCCCAAACTTCTACCTCCTCAGAAAATCCTGACTCTGACGGATTCACCAAGGTCAACAACCACAAAAAGAACCACAAAAAACCTGCATCAAACCCTAAAAATCCTTCCGCCAACACTTCAATGCCATCCACCAATAATAGCTTTAAGATCTTAGCCTAGCTGGATTCGAATACCATTGAGATCCCCTTACACTCGGAGGATTCTCCCAAGGCATCATCTCAATTCATCCCCACTGGCTCAGAGCAACCCAAAAAGTATATGCAATCCACAGATCTTACCACCTCCTTACCCAGTCTGATACCGATATGGAAATCTCATGTCATGGAGGTAGACATTTTGCAGCAAGAAACCATGGTTGCAACAGAGACCATAGAGGAAAGGAGTGAGCCCCAACACATGGAAGAAGAGCCTAAAAGCATAGATATAGGATATCTGGACATATTCAGATTAGAACAAGCTTGCAGGGAAAAAGAATTTGACAAGATCCCAGAAAGACAGCTGGAAAACTTGGAAGTCATCCTTTCCAGAGCACAACAACAAAGAACCCTAGGCATTTAGCCTGGAAGTCAATGGGATGGCAAAAACATTCCTAAAGATAATAAAAAACGGGGGAGAAAAACAGACCTCCAAAGAACCATCCGCATTGGGGAAATGCTAGTGGAATCAGGAAGATATTCCAAGCTTACAAAGTATTACAGTCCCCTACCCAACAATGAATTATGAAGCTCACTTCATGGAATATAAGAGGGCTAAATAGCCCTGGGAAATACAGATTGATAAAAAAACATGATTCAGCAGGAGAAACCCAAAGTCTTCTTCATGCAAGAAACAAAATGTAACTCTACAACACTTGGTCAAACCCTTGCAAAAGCATGGCCAGGCAGTCAAGCAGTAGCAGTGGATGCCTTAGGAGCTTCAGGAGGTCTAGCAATAGTCTGGGACGAATGGGCTATCACACTTACTAATATCCATGTGAGTAAGCACTTCATTCAAGCCACCTTTCATATCATAGGGACAAATGTGCATGGTCACCTAACCAATGTCTACTTCCCCTAGGAGGCAATGCATAAGATAGACATTTTGAATACTTTATCTCTAATCAACTCCTCCATAACACATCCACTCTAGATTACATGAGGAGACTTCAATATGATTACTAAGCTGGAAGAAAAAAGTGGAGGTACGAATAAACTGGATAGTGAAAGTATCCATTTAAAAAACTTCATCCAAAACAATTGGCTTATAGATATGCCATTCAATAATGGAATCTATACTTGGAATAACAAAAGAGCTGGCACACATCAAATTGCCTCTTGACTGGATAGATTTTTGCTTTCAGACAACGCCATCCATCTTGAAGGAGATATTTCGACATCGATCTTACCTCTCACAGGATCAGATCACTGGCCTATCTCGCTCCAAGTGCAAAGACCCAGGAGCACCACACGGTGGCCCTTTCTCTTTGAAGCTTTTTGGTTGACGCATCCAGACTTTAACAATCTGATAAATGCAGTTTGGAAAAGATTCAAACCCTCGGACAACTTAAAAATGTACCAATTCCAACAAAAACTCAAAAATCTAAAAAAAAATATCAAGCAATGGAATAAACTAACCTTTGGAAATATCTTCCATGTTTAGGACACTATAGATCAGGAAATGAAAAGAATCCAGCAGATGATCATTATTGAGGGGAGATCCGAAGCACTCTCAAAGTAGGAAAAACTCCTTTAGACACAAATAGTAGAAAGAGAAAAGCAAGAAGAAATACTTTGGAAACAAAAATCAAGAGTTAGATGGCTTAAGGAAGGAGGAAGAACTATAAAAAAATTTCATCGCACTACTATACAGAGAAGAATGCACAACAACATCACTCACATTCAGAATCATCAAGGAGAACGATTGGAAAAACATGAGGATGTAGAACAAGAGCTTCTTACTTACTTCAAACAGGTGCACCAAGAACCACAAGTTGATAGACAACCAACCACAGAGAAGTTTATCAAGAACATCCCAAAAATAATAACAAAAGAAGACAATCAGCTCCTATTTCAGCCAATATCTTTACAGGAAGTGGAGAATGCTATGCAACAACTCAAAGAAGGAAAAGCACCTGGCCCTGATGGTTTTACTTCAAATTTCTTTCACAACTTCTGGGATCTAATTAAAGAGGAGGTCTGGCAGGTTGTTGAGGAGTCTAGGACTAATTGATGGACGCTTCCCTCTCTGAACGCAACCTTTATTGCCCTCATCCCCAAGGAAGCGCAATCTATGACTCTTGACAAATTCAGGCCTATAGCTCTCTATAATGTCACTTACAAAATCATTTCCAAACTTATTTCCTCTCGACTGAGGTCGCTGCTACTATTACTTATCTCGCCAGAGAAATAGGGATATGTGGAAGGTCGGCAAATCACAGATGGCATCATTCTCACCCATGAGATGGCATCATTCTCACCCATGATGATCTCTCTAAAGCTTTTTATCATTTAAGCTGGACTTACATTCAAAATATGTTGATTTCCTTTGGCTTCTTCCCTCCTTGGGTTAGATGGGTTATGAGTCTTATAACCTCCACTTTCTTCTCCATTCTAGTCAATGGCATCCCTTCCATCCCCTTCCATCCTTCTAGAGGAATAAGAAAAGGAGGCCCTCTTTCCCCCTTTCTGTTTGTTTTAATGGCAGAAGGGCTTGGATGAAGTATTAAAGAAGCTCTTCAATCCTAGCAGCCCAGAGGCCTCTCCTTTCCCAACACCCCTACTTTTACCCACCAACAATTTGTGGACGATAACATGTTATTTGGCCATCCCTCGGTTCAGGAAGCCCTCAAATTAAAATCCCTTCTGAATGAGTCCTCGGATGCCTCTGGTGCCAACATTAATAAGGCTAAGTCCCAAACCTTTTTCTTCCATACCCCTACCATAACTCAGTATTCCATAGCCCGTATTTTTGGATTCACGACAGCCACTATCCCTTCTAAATATTTGGGTGCACCTATGACTGAATTTTCTTTAAAGCACTCTACTTGGAAACTGCTCTTGGAGAAATTGGAAGCTCGCCTTTCCTCCTGGACCTATAGAGCCCTCAACATGGCCAGTCGTCTAGTGTTAATCAAAGTTGTCCTGCAATCCATGCCTCTTGATCTTTTTTTAGTATCGGCAACGCAAAAATGGGTACTCAAGAAAACCAAAAATCTTTAGAGGAATTTTCTGTGGGGAACATCGGGACAAAATAGAAAATGGGCACTAGTGAAATGGGCTACAGTCTACCTTCCAAAAATTTCAGGGGGCACTGGGCTTCGTGATCCTCAGCACAGTAATGCAGTCATGGGGGCACGTCTTTGGTGGAAATGGATCTCGACGCCGCATACTCCCTGGGCCATCCTCTGGACAGCCAAATATGAAAACAACTGACCAATAGATGATCTAATCCGACTCACAGAAGTAGGCAAAGGATCCTTAATCTGGAATGCGGCTAATCAACACAAAGATATAATCCAACAACATAGCTTCTGGGAAATAAGGGATGGCAATAATGCACGGTTTTGGGATGACTCCTGGTAGCAAAGACCAAAGCTGAGGGACCTGATCAAACCCCACCAAATACAGGATTGGGAAGAGCATCAGATGGACAAGGTTAGCCAGCACTGGTTGCCTACTCTCACACAAGGATACAGACAATGGATAAACTCAGACCACATCATCAGGCAAGGCACAGAGTCCATTCAAAAAAATTTGGAGGCAGAGCTTCTTAATAGGAAAATTCATTTCTCTGACAAGAAGGATATAATAAGATGGGGTTAAAATGCACGAGGAACTTTCACCACCCAAGAGGCATACAACCTAATAATAAGGAATCACACAGTCAAGGATCCTCTTTGGAACAAAGCATGGACCCCCAACATTTTGCCAAAATTCTCCACTTTCCTCTAGTTGTTATGTCAAAACAAAATACTCACTTGCGACAATCTGAGGGAAAGAAGCTTCCACAGGCCCTCCATTTGCCCCAACTGTAAACAACAGCAAGAAACCATTTTGCATCTCATGAACTCCTGTCCTTTGGCAAATAGACTCTGGGAAAAAGCAAGTTTTAGATGCCAAAAATAAGGAAGAATTAAAAAGGATATTACCAACAACATATGTAGTTGGGCAATCAATCCATATAAGAGTAAATTGTTAAACTCTTTATGGAAAATCATCCCAGGTCTTCTCATGTGGACAATATGGAAAGAAAGAAATTGTCACATCTTCAAAGACCAATCCACACCTTTAGAAGTCCTATGGAACAATGTTTGCCAAGACCTTTAGGAAAAATTAATGTTCCAAACCTAGTATGAAGAGGACTTTCCTTCCCTTCCACAGGAGAAGAATATATGGGAAAACTGGAATCTTCAGTTGAACAAGGTACAGGCAAATCATAGTAAATTCTCTTCACACTACAAAATACCAAACAAATGGTTTCCTCTGCCCCATAATATGATACAATTAAACTTCGATGGAGCATCCAAAGGCAATCTGGGCAAAGCAGGATACAATGGAGCATTCATGGATCATACAGGAAAACCTCTTCTAACTTTCGTAGGCTCAATTAGTTTGGACACGAACAATTCAGCCGAATTAAAAGGGCTATGGCAGGGGCTTCTTTTAGCTTAACTTCACAGTTTCTTCCCCCTATTAATTGAAGGCGACTCTCACATTCTCATCAACATGGTTAATCAGATTCTGCAGGGGACCCCATCATACAAAGTGGTTAGAAGCTAGAGATTGGCGAAAACATTAGATCACATCGAACAATGGCTCTCCACCAACAAATTAGTCACCTTCAAACACATCCGTAGAGATTTCAACAAAGTGGTTGATCTCCTAGCTAATATAGGGGTTGATAGGGGTCGGACTCTACATACTGGCTCGCTTAACAATATTTCCACTGCATCCCAGATAAAGGATTACAATGAATTGGTACAGAGTGAAGAAGCATACCCAGATGCAGGTGATCATGAAGCAATTAATGGTGATTAGATTGAAGGACGACGGGCGGCTTGGCCACATGGCCACCCGCGTCCCCTCCTAGGCCAATTTTTGGCAAATTCCTAGCGACTCGTAGGAACCATTACTATAGTGCTCAAGTCGAGAAATCTACAACGAGCATAAGGATATGGCCTCCACATACCATAATTCATTCTTCCCTCCCCTAATAAACTACTCCTGCCCTCCTCAGGCTGTGGAACCGATCTCTCACACCATCACTAGCAGACGATGTTGGTTGCTTAGCTGCGTGGATGTGGGAAATGGGTATCATTTCTCCCAAATGACCCATTGTAAGTTGAATCATGCTCAGAACCCCTTTGTTTTCCCTCTGAACAGCAATTCCAATCCCAGAAATTCCTCTGCTTCCTCAAGTGTTACCTCTGAGATTAATACAGTCATGGCATGCATTCGACACCACATGTGTAGTAGAAGAGGGGCAGTCATGGCGGAAGCATTCGTCCCCCTGCTATGCCCAGCCCTGAACCTATTTCTCCCTCCTCTTCTCCATCCAATACTCATTCCCATGGCACCTTCTCTGGCAGATACCCAGACACACGTAGTGGCAGAGGGCAGTCTCAGTTCCATGGTGACTGCAGAATGAATGCTGCCATCCATAGTGCCAATTTTCCCCTTCCCCCTCATCCCTCTCCTCATACAACTCAATTTTGCTTCTAGAGTTGTCTACCTCAGCCTGTCATCACTGCCACTATTACCATAACCTTCATTGAGGAAATTAACCCGTAGGAAGCTCAGACAAGAAACAACGGTGAGCAGCAGAGGGCCGCTCAGCGGAACAGGAATGCTCGAGATCCAGGAAAGCAACAGATGGTTGAGAACTCTTCCACCCCACATGGCAAGGAGCTGGTTGGTAGCCAGCATGCCATCGATGGAAGAGTAGGAGGCACGAAGGCAATTGGTGACATCCAGGGCAACACGTCAGGCAAGCATGCAGCAGAGGGTAGCTCTGCTAGCACTCAACCAATTCATGGCATATCACACAACGCATCAGCAGAGGAGCAGGATTGGTATGAATATGCATGTCAAATCATTGAAGAACCTCCTACAGATGACTTCCAGGGGGTCCATCCTTACTGACGGCTAGGTTGCCAGGTGTCGCCATGCCACTAGCTGGAGGTTTCATATGCTAATGTCTGAGGTTTTTGCTATGTTTTGTTTTTTAAACATTCCTTCTGGTTTGGTTTGCTAGCTTCAATCTAGGTCCCCTGTGCAGGATTTTTTATGTTAAAACTTGAGACCCCTGCGTGGGTCTTTCTTTTGTTCTCACAGACTAGTTTTCCCCTCGATGGGGTAGTCACGTTTAGGCTTGTGATATTTTTTGACAAAACTCTATTCAACACCACAGTGGTCGGTGCCTCATTGTATTTTTATTTTGTTTCATATCAATAGAATAGTATTACTTAGAAAAAAAAACACTACATAACGTTTTATTCATATTAGTTATGTAATCCATGTTTTCCATTAGGTTTTCTAACCTATCAATTTAATTAGATGGATTATTTTATCTACCCATATTTTTCATTTATATTCATGAGTAATTTGAATTTTATATTGTTTTGAACATGTGGGTTTTCTGGGATCTCAATATACCTAGACTCTCCACATCTATATACTATATATTAGTCACTCGTAGGCACTATATCCTTATACGTAATATTATCACTCCACAATTTCCTATGGTTGTAATAGAAATCCAGAGCTAACCACAAAACCGCTTGTAAGATTATAAGCTAGCCCTTCTATATTCAAAGAGGGATCTCTCTATTGGATTTAGATTTGTTTTTTTGAGATTTTAGGCTAGTTATTAGGTTCATAGTGTGGTTCTTTCAAAGGTTTGGTTGAAACTGTAAGGAAAGTCCATTGGAAAATGGTGTCATAAGTCTTAGGGTGATCAAATACATGAATGTCAGAACAGATGTAACAGGGAAAGGTAGGTAGGATTTTGGACCTTTAGAGCATCTATGGAATGAAGGGGAGGAAAATATTTAGATTCATTTAAACATAGATCATTTTGGAATGAATTGTATATTTAACCTCAGTTTGAAAACACAGATATTGTTTATAAGCCAAAGCTGAGTGTAAGTAAACAAGTTCAACCCTTAATTTTCTTTAAACAATACATATAGAAAAAAATTATGGATAAACTAAGAAATAACAATTACAGAAGAGGGAAACCATAACCAGTTTTCCTGACACATGAATCTTAGAACGAATTTCTGTATTAAATAAATGATCACTTTAGCTCAGTACAGAACTTTACATCAAAGATTTGCTTTCTCGGTATAAGTTCCAACCTTTCGTACTTAAAATTGTGAAGTATTTATACAAAAATGATCAAAATATATTGATTTGGAATATCAATATTTTCCTAACAAAATATCCTAAAAGGCTATTTACAAAAATAGTACAGAAATTTAGGAAAATAAAATTGTTGTAGCTCTTGCACTACCTTTGAGGATTCTAGTGCTCACTGGGCCGGAAAAATTGTTGCTATGTTGTTGAAGATGAACACCTATTTTAGTCAAGCAACTGGCATAGTTGATCCCATCTATCTTCATCTAAGGTGGATAATTTGATTAAATTCCTGTAGCTTTCATCCACCTAGGTATATTTCTGGAAGGTGGGTTCAATTACAAACAAACATTTTATATCATGTTTGATAAGTAAATTGAATTTTAAACCCTCCATGAAAGCTTTTCATGGGAGGGTTCCCTTGATGGTAGAAAACTTTGACTTATCTCTGGCTATGGGCTATAATTTTTGCTGATAATCATCTAACTAAACCAATTTACCTCCAATTCCTTTCAAACCTTGCAACCCATTTTGATTCAGTATATTAAACTTTCTGTGAAACTTCTAAATGTTTTTCTCCAAGTTAAGGCACTTGTTGTATAATTGTAACATCAATTTACTTTTTGTAGGGACTATTCTGACTTCAAGGATTGTCTCTATCCTTTCTACAATCTCAAATTACTCTAACTCCTCCTTTGTCTTTGAATTTAGAACCCTTATTAGTGCAATGGCTTCACCTAGTTTTTGTCCCAAACTTTCTTTTATTTCTTCAATAACTCTTTTTTATTTCTGCACTAATTCCTCCGACTCGAAAATTATTTCAATGGAAGGCTAAATATTTTTCATATCTTCATTGATTTCCACACAAATGTTCTCCTTCACCCATGCAATTCTTTGGACCATGGAAAATTCATTTTCCAACTGATCAATTCTCTGGGTTACCTATGAATCTTTAGAAGATGTGCCATGTACACATTATCAATCTTTAATTTATGCTCTTGGAGATTGTGTATTTGAGCTTTCACCTTTTAAATCACTCACTCTGTGATAGATAGGTTCTCCATAACTTTGACTAGCTCTCCTGATGATTTTGTAGTTTGTCTCTCAACTATGATGGTTGTTGGAGTTGAAGCTCCTACTGTCAATGTACCTGCAATTAAAACTACTATGAGTGGAATGACTCCTAACTCTATTGAATGTTCTTTCTCCTCTAGCAGTTTTTCCATTTCAGTCTCCATCTCCTTAATTTTCCCATTCTATTCAATGATAATCTTGAACATGTCTTCTTTCTCTTTCTCTAGTTGTCCAACTTCCTTGGTCTATGAATCTTCAATGGGTGGAAGCTTGAGTTTCTTCTTTAGATTTGCAATGTCAACATTGTTTCTTTTAATTATTTCCTCTGCAGCTTTAACATTACTGGGATTGTATCCCAGTTTGATTATTATATCCTATAAACACTTAATATTAGTGTCTTTAGATACAAAAGATATATTTTCTAGTTTGAGTTTGGATTGAATGTTGTTGACTGAAGCTTGTACAACTCTCCCTTGGGAGGGCCCTTAGGATTTCTAAAAACTTACCATAGGGTTAAGAAGGATTTTTTTTGGGATGGCCTTAAATTAAATATTCAAAAGTTTGTGGCAGAATGTTTCATTTGCAAACAAAATAAAGCTGAAACCATTAAGACCTTGGGTCTACTACAACCTTTATCCATTCCAAGCCAACATTGGGAGGAGGCTTCAATGGATTTTATCACAGGTTTAACCAAGTCCAAAGGACATAGCGTTATCATGGTGGTAGTTGACAGACTTACCAAGTATGCATCTTTTGTGCATTATCTCATCCATTTAAAGTGAGCACAGTTTATATTGCATTTATGGAAACAATTAAAAAGCCACATGGAAACCCAAATATTATTGTAAGTGATAGAGATTCCATTTTCACTGGAAATTTTTGGACATAATTATTTTCTTGTCTTGGTACTCAGTTAACTCATAGCTCATCTTATCATCCTCAATCTGATGGGAAAACTAAGATAGTAAATAAATGTTTGGAAGGATATATTCGTTGCTTTGTATCTAATAAAGAGACACAATGGGTCAAATAGTTGCCTTTGGTTGAATGGTGGTATAACACTTCATTCCATACTGCAGCAAAAATGACCCCATTTATGGCATTTTATGAATATTGTCCATCGTCCATCACGTCATATTTAAGAGAAAATTCTAAGG
Organism: Pinus tabuliformis; assembly: GCA_031772625.1. Lineage (NCBI taxonomy): Eukaryota > Viridiplantae > Streptophyta > Pinopsida > Pinales > Pinaceae > Pinus > Pinus tabuliformis. Next base: position 338,310,151 of record CM062804.1, on the reverse strand, counting down.
TTCAAGTAGTGGAATATCACATCGAGCATCAACAAAAAGTTCTCCAACTCTTAAAGGATAACCTCACTATGGCTCAGAATATAATGAAACAACAGGCAGATCGATATCGCAGCGAAAGAAGTTTTGATGTAGGTGATTGGGTATTCCTGCAGCTACAACCATATAAAAAAATGTCCCTCAAGCAATATAAGAAGGATAATAAATTATAACCAAAGTATTATGGACCGCATAAGGTGCTGCAAAAGATATGTACTATGACATACAAATTGGAGCTTCCTAGAGCTTCCCGAGTGCACCGAGTTTTCCATGTTTCATGATTAAAGAATATTATAGGTGATAAGGTCCCAGTTCAAACAATATTGTGAGAACTTGATGAGGAAGGAAAAAAAATATTGGAACCTGAAGCAGTCACAGAAATAAGAACTCGATAGTTATGAAATCGATTAATTTCAGAGTATCTCATCAAGTGGAAGAACTTACCTGCTGAAGATTCCACATGGGAGGATGAGAAATTTATTGAGAAGCATCCAAAACTACTCAAGCATTGAGGAAAACACTTTTTTGGAGGAGAGGGGCATGTTAGGTCCTTATAATACTAGTGATTCCTCCATTAATATTGTCATTGTAGCCCTTATTGTTATTGTTGTGCCCATATTGTCCCCATATTGTTATTCTTGTTCCCCTTAGAAGCCCACTATTGTTGTTTTTGTGCCCTTATATTATTATTGCTATGTCGGCTTTGGTTATATTGTGACCCCTTAGACTCCTATATATAGAAAGGAGCTTTTATCATTTGTATCATCCAAGAATTGTTCATTTGCATAATGTAAAGGAGGATGCCCCTCGAAGAAGCTGATTTCTAAGTTGTTGATCTATATTTCACATCTTTTTTTGAGTTGGATTCGTAACAGTATGACAGAAAAGTACAGTGGGAAGGATGATCTACACAATCATTTGGCACGATGGACTAAGGCCTAGGTAATGGAACTACAACCAGAATGGTTGACCAATTTTTGTCATACCTTAGATACAATCCCAATGAACTGGTATTCAGAAATGGAACTTCGCCACGGGATAACTGAATGAGACATATTAAGAGAGAGTTTCTTATTGAATTTAAAATTTGAAGATGGGTTTGAATGCATTGATGAAGTGCTCCAGGAGATAAAAGCAACTATATTCCGAATGCCTAAGGAAGTGGTCAAATGGGCTCAGCTGGATTGGAGTACACAGCGGCGCCATGCGCTATAATGTTACAATGTCACTATTAAGGAGGAAGAAGAAGACCCACGAAATGTTAACATTCCAAAGACAGAAGGACAATGTGAAGTTGAAGGACCGAAAGATGAGAACCTAGATATATCATATCTATTAAAAACTATACAAGTAAGTATTGGATCTGAAGCAGAGCCTAAGTTCATAAAGATATGAGATTATTGGGATGAAGATACAGCTGATAAGGTGGCCGAACTGCTACGCAAATACTAGGATCTATTCCCAACAAAGTTCTCGGATCTAAAGGGAATTGTAGCAAATTTAGGTGTAATGAAAATCACTTTGAATCCTAATGTGAAGCTCATCAAGAGGAGACCTTATCGGCTCAATCTAAAGTATAAAGAAAAGGTGTGCCAAGAGCTCGATAAGATGTTTGATGCTGAAATTATTGAACCTATAGAGGAATCTGATTGGGTGAGCCCAATGGTAGACTTCCAAGAGAGGAAATAAAAAGATGAAATTGGGATATGCGTAGATCTGAGAAAGTTGAATGATTCATGCATGCATGATCTGTTTCTAATACTATTTAAAGATGAAGTATTAGAGAATGTTAGCGAACATGAGGCTTATTCATTTACTAATGGGTTCTTAGGATACCATCAAATAAAGATCACTTTAGAGGATCGAAACAAGACAACCTTCATGCAGAGTGGGGTTGCTTTCAGTATACAGTAATGCCATTTGGGTTAAAGAATGCACTTGCAATATTCTCCCGGGTAGTCATCACGACGTTCAAACAATTTATTCCTAAATTTTTGGAAGTTTATTTTGATGATTGGACTATGTTTAGGTTGGTGAAGAGCAATGTCTCAAGTCTGCGCCTTCTACTGGATACATGTTAAAGGTATGAGATCGCGCTGAATTTGAAGAAGTGTATATTATGTGTTCCCATTTGGATTTTCCTCGGCCATGTCATATGTAAGTAGGGATTGATGGTGGACCCTGCGAAGATCATTGTGATTGTGAATATGGAAGCTCCTAAGAATGTAAAATAGTTGCGCATGACATTGGGGCACACTAGGTATTATAGCAAGTTTACCAAGGTGTATACCTAGATAACTGTGCTGATGGAAAAATTATTGAAGAAAGATGTGATGTTTTGTTGGGATGAAGAATGTCAAGGAAGTCTGGATGTATTGAAGGAAATGATGGTGAATGCATCTATTTTGGTGTTTCTAAATTGGAAGAAATAATTCCATGTCAATGTAGATGCCTCCTGCATTGCACTCGGTGTAGTATTAATACAGGAAGGAGAGGGAGAAGTTGATCATCCGATAGCCTTCACAAGAAGAAAGTTATCAAAGGTTGAGAAGAATTATTACACTACAGAGAGCGAAGGGCTAGAAATAGTCTATGTGCTGCAAAAGTTTCAGTATTATTTGTTGGGCACACATCTTAAAATGTATACATATAACGACACGTTGAAGTACCTAGTCAATAAGACTATGTTTAGAGGGAAAATCTACTGATGGTTACTGTTGTTTCAAAAATATGACTTTGAAGTAATTGTAAAGCCTGGAAGGATGAATGCATGACACGACCACTTGTCAATGATTGAAACAGGTGAAGAACCAATTAGTTTGGAGGAAGGATTGTTAGATCTGCAGCTCTTGGATATGTGTGTCGTGGATGACCATTCTGCTGATATCATTCGGTTTTTAACCACGGGTATAACTCTATAAGGGTATTCCACTTAGAAGAAGAAGGAATTAGTGGTCTGCTCTGTGGATTTTTCAGTGATTTTGGGTCACTTGTATAATATGGGAAGAAATGAAATAATGCAAAGGTATGTTCTAGACTTTGAGCACGCTATTATCCTCACCAAAGCACATGGAGGAGTGGCGGGAGGAAACTATGCAAGAAAAGAAACTGCGTAAAAGATTTTGTGCATAGGGTTATGGTGGCTGACGTTACATAAGGATTCCAAGGCATACTACAAGGCATGCGATGCTTGCTAAAGGATGGGGAAGCCTTCACGAATAGATGAATTACCGTTAAATCCTCAGATTTCATTGCAGGTATTTTATAAGTGGGCTATTGATTTCATAGGCCCAATCCAACCATCAGGAAAGAACATAGGCACATGGTATATTATTATTGCAACAAAGTATTTAACCATATGGGCGGAAGTGCAACCAATGAAGGATTGCACAACTACCACCACTGTGAAATTTTTGTTTGAATATGTCTTAACATGGTTTGGATGCCCTAAGGTGTTGATGAGTGATATGGGTACACATTTCTTGAATCAAATGATCAGTGAAATGATTGAATAATTTCAGGTGTATCATCAAAAGAGCATGTCATATCACCTGCAAGTGAATGGAATGGTGGAAGTATTTATCAAAATCTTGGAGGCAGAGGAACTTCGTGATGGAGTTGAGGAGTCAGATGCGAAGGAGGGTGAGCCTATCACAAGGCTCCCAACATATATCCCTCTGAGGAAAGGGAAAGAAAAGGTGCCCAAGGACCCAAATTTAGGTAAATTTATAGTCTCTACACCACTATTAGCAGAAGAGGTTTTTTTTGAAGGCGCACTATTAGTGCACATCCTAGTGTTGAATATGGAGGATTGGGATCTCGCTGACCACGAGAAATTTTCTCACCTAGATACCAATAAGTACATGATGAAGATCTACTTTGAAGAAACAAGAGTTACACAGTTGGAACCCATGAAATGGGTCAAAGGCATTGAGCAAGCCAGATTACTCCATATTCTTTGCATACCACACTTCCATCGGTCAATTATCAAAAATTTGTGTGTGCGTCAGCTACTCACGCTGGTGTACGATGGGTGCTTATGGCTCAGTGAACCCATCCCTTAAACCGATATGCTCATCCATAGGATTACGAAGCTGCCATGTAAAGGGGCTGACCCAACTGAGGAATTTGTAGGAAACAATAAAGAAAAGGATCTGGCAGATAAGATGAAAACAAAATTTTGGTTGATCAAGAAGTCACGTGGATATTCTATCTGCTCCATTCAATACCAAGTGGTGCAGTTCACTGGCCAAATTCAAGCTGGGAAGATAATGAGGAAATGTCGTGCATACGAAGTTCCGACACCAGTATTATCATTCGATGCATAGTGCGTGAAGGGGGTGCAATACAACTAGGCGCAGTACTTATGTAAATAATTCCTAAAAAACTACCGTGAAGCACATTAGGACAACAAGGCATTTCACTATGCCTGGCCCATGTTGCTAATTTTATTAGTTGCATGGAGACTGCCAGAGAATAGTAAGTTTCCTTTGTAGGAATAAGGCTTACCAGAGACAGCAAAGTTCGCTTCGTTGTGGGTGATGAAGGATTTAGAGAGGATCATGGAATCAAAGGTATTTTAGATCTTGGTTGAAATGGACCTCCACACAGTAGTCAGTCAGTGGCCAAGGTTGTCTCCAACCTTTTTCAAGAAGTCGAGGGCATTCACGGAGTTTAAGTTCGACTCCCATAATGTCTCTATTTGCATGAGGCATGACCCCAAGAAGATCTGGCACAGGTTGCCTTACCTAGTCTCAGAGATAGACGTGTAGGAAATTGTGTGGAGTTGGCCAGTGGAGTGGTGACAACCCATAAAAGTTGGTGCCGGTACCAGTCAGGGCAGAGAAATCTCTACTGCGTAGAAATGAAAATAAGCAACACGGGCAATGGCAAAGGTATTGGCCGAGAAAAGGAAGAAATAAGTTGCTACTAAGGCAAATGCCGAAAAAGAACGTGTTGTGAAAGAGTGCGCTGGCCAGAAAGACACAATGGAAGTCAAAGGAATCAGCTTCCCAACATATTGATGAGCAAGAGAAGTCAGAGCAGGAAGGAGGTGGGGGTGAGGAGCATATTAATCCCTTCAAATTGAATAAGAAGAATAAGGAGACAAGTGTCCAGCCAAGGAAGAAGCACAAATCAGACAAGAAAGCACACAATGACCAAATGGCCCTCACAAAATGGGACCTCGATGAAATTGGGGATAAAGTGAGGGACACCACAATGGAGTTGTGGCAACATTTTGAACAACAATACATCCAGATGCTAGGAATGTCTAGAAGGATCTACGTGAGTTGCAGATTAAAATGGGCAGGATTCAAGCGAGTGTAGGGAAAGTGAGCAGGGTGGAAGCGAGCCTAGCACAAGGGAATGAGAGTGTATTAGAAACAGAAAGGGCTATGGACCTGAGAGTCATCTCCCTACTAGAAGGATCTGTCCACGCATAAATAGAGCAAGACCGTGCTCTACTGGGAAAAATCAAAGACATAGGGGTGAACTTAGCCTTGCTACCACTTCAGACCCTCCATGCGCTTTATCAAGGGGTCTAAGACGAGCTTCGAGTTAGAGAGCAATGGGAACTTGCAGTAATTAGCGAGGTTAAGGTAAAAAATGAACAAATATTCGCTCAGAATGCTCAATCCCTGAAAGAAAAGGAAGCACTAGAAGCACAGAGTCGGAGCCTAGAAGCACCTATTACATAGGCATGTAATTTCGTTCTAGAATTATATATTTCAAAAGATGCCGCAGCTATAGTGAAGATTAGGAAATTGGTTACTGTGGTCCGAGAATAAAAATATGAAATAGGCAGAGTGACATTTGACTTCCAGATGAATATATCAGAATTACACCTGAAGCTACAACTGACTACTCTACTAGAGGTTAGGGAGCATCACGACGTAGCTATAAAGGAGCACATGACTACTCTGGAGAATGCAGTCAAAGGCAACGACTTCCTTTTTAACAACGCCATGGAGTTATGGCACACTTTGTAGGAGGACCCAAACTTGCAGAGATTGAGTACAGAAATTAGAGAGGCCCAGTAGAAATATGATGAGATCAGGGTGATTGCATGCACATTGGCACCAGTCCAGTGCTTCATGCACCTGTAGGAAGGCAAGCTGCTACAGGCACAAGTACAAGAATTGTAGAAAAATGAATTAGTGTCAAAGGCTCTACTTCAACCTTGGATAGAAGAGGCCAACCAGATTTCCAAGACTATGAAGGAGAAACTGAAAGTGTTGCAGCAAACTCATAACACCATGCAAATTGCGGTAGAGGGACCAACTATAGAAAAGATGGTTGAAGAGGTGAAGCAAGCTGTAGTACAAGGCATCACAGAGCTAGAAGCATTGAAGCAGGATTTTAGTAAGCTCAGCCACAAAGTGGAGAAGCCATTTGAGTGACTCGAGGGCGAGTCACCATATTTGTGTTGGGGCCCTATTGGTGTAGGCTCCCTAGGGTCAATTTTGGGTTAGTTTAATCAATTTTTGAGTAGAATTTTGTAAATAATGTAAAGTCTCTATGAAATGTGGAAGCGGAGTGCGTAGCTAAGTAAGAGTCAAAGGGTCTTTAGCCCCTTGTATGGGTAAGTGATAGCATCATTTTGAGACTCACCCATAGTCCGCGGGCCATGGTAGTGTAATAGAAAATCTATAAATATCTGATCCATAACAAGTATAGGAGAATACATTTTTGTGAAGAAGTGTAAGGGAAAAGTGCTACAGTAGGAAAGCTTTGTTTTCCTGTACTTAGGTGAAAGGGGAAGGCTCCTACAGCTGATTAGACGAAGACCTTGGAATGTCCGCAACTGAGTGCATGGGCCCCTGCAGTTGGGTGCGTGGGCCCGTGCAGCTGGGTGCGCAGGGTGGAAGAGTCTATAATTTGAATGTTGAATCTAATAAAGGCTGATTCTAATTCTGTTTAAGCTTATGCATTATCGCTTAATGGTCTTTTTTTTATTAAATAAAGTGTATTCTCTGCACAAGATTGTTATTTATTTAATACTCATGCATGAAAAGGGTAATGAACTATTTTCACGAAGACGTTAGATAGACCTGGTAGTATAACTGTATGAAATAGGTAAATCTATGTGAAGGAAGATCTAGGATTGTTATTTACTGAGTGAGAGTTGTGAGTCTGCTTATTTTAGGTCTGATAAGCTTGATCGTAGACCTTTGTGAAGGTCTGGAATTCATTTGGATAGAGTTGCAACAGTAGACCATAAGAAGATCTAGATCTATGCAAAGGTAGATCTGAGCCAAAAGGACTTTAGAATATAGATCACACAGTCTCTAGATGTAGAAACCTAGTTCTAGCATCCCCCAATACTGCTTCGGGTGAGACTACAACCTACCCTATGCAGGTTGTTTCTGATAGGAATAGAAATTAGGGTTTTGTCGGTTGGCACGAATAACTCTGAACCTTGTTCAGGCCCCCTTAAGCCAACAGTAGTTGTTGATAAATATATCTAGTGCATGAAAATAAAATTTTATAATGCTAATGTTAATGTAATGTAAAAGATAAGAATCTAGTAAAATAATTTAGCTTCACAATATAGTGAGGGGTTTTTTACTATTCCCAAGTGTGGTTATAAATCTGTTAATCAAATCAACATAGTGTTGGGGACATGAGGCACATAATTAGAGGAGAACCATCTTACATGATAACACTTTAATAGTAAACCATGAAAGAGGAAGCTTTGGAATAACTTGTTAAAGACTCTACCATCTTAAAGGATGGGTTTTAATACTATTGTGGAAAAATTCACACATAATGAGCTATTTCTCTATAACCCTATGGCCCTAGCAAGGTTACCATACATCAAAATATATGACTAACTCAATAACATATATAAATCACGCTATATGATCAAGCAGTCAATAATGCATGTAACCCTACATTAAGGTTTTTAGCTTAAACATGTAACCCTCGTAGATTGGTGGAGTGTTGAGTTCGTTGAAGAAATCTTCCACTCCAACAAATAAATATTTCCTCTTGCAATATATCTACCACCTGCACACATGTTTCACAAAGAAAAGATTAGAAATATCCTTCCACAGAAGATTGTTAGCTCAAATAAATGCTAACATGTATAATCAACCATAAGAATATATTTACAAGGAATGAAACATGTAATTTTTTTAATCATAAACAAAATGATACAACTATACTTTCAAGCCTAAGATCCCCTATCCAGAATCTGGTAGAGACTCCCCCTATCTGATTTGTATGACCTAAAAAGCTAATGGATCACAAAAATATGAATCAAAGAAGCAACAAAATAATACAATTCTCTCCCTTGCTCTCTAGCTAGCTTGCCCTCTAAGATAGACCAATATATATAAAACTAGACAAAATCCCATAATGATAAAAATAGATGATTAGGGTGAAGAGAAGATAGGGGGATTCTCCAATAATAGACCCTATCCAACTCATAAAAAAGCGGGTCAAGTTGATATCCTTGGGAAAATAAGCCTCTAGAATTTTTTTCTGAATAATTATGATTTTTTTCTCAATTGTTGTCAATTATGAGATAATAATTATCTCATAATTATAAAATTATGAGAAAATAATTGTGAGAGATAACTCAATTATGTAATTTCACCCTTTTTCACATGGAAAAAATCTCACGTAAGTAAATGTAAAGGTGAAAAGGGGATTCATTCTAGCCAATAATTGAGATAAGTTTAAATTAGGTTTCTCTCACTACAATAGAGTGGAAAATACAGTTATAATATATGCCACCTAATGCATGAGGTTAGAAGAGAAATTGATGGTTGAAATGCATTACAATAAAGCTAAAAGGTCAAAATTGGAGGAAGGAGACAAAGCTAAGAAATTGGATCAAAAGAATCCAAATGCTTATGTATCATATGTGTTAATAAGATCCCTGACACTGGCATACCCATGCTCAGTCATAAATATATATTGAGCATGACCACCGAAAGATACATTGCAGATCCATGAGATGAAATATTGAGACATGGCCATGAACGATACAAAGTAGATCCATGTGAATCATCAGATAGATCATAGCCACTGACAAATATAATATGGATCTATGTCACAGTATACGCAAGTGGGACTATGGACACATAATAGATAAGAAGTGTGTGAGAGTAATCCTAAAAGTAAATAAATGATACATAACTCTAACATAGCCTCTGAAGGGTTCCATATAAGAGTGATATGTCCCGAACCCAGGGCATTTGACATAACCCCAATGGTAGAAATCTACAACATGTGAATAAATGTGTTGATGTTGAGCCTGGTACAAACCATCTGACTACCGGTCAATGAGGTATACTTGTAACAAATGTGAGGGAATATGCCAATGATGAGAATTAAACCCAAGGTATGTAGTATACTCCACTAAGTGTGAATATGTGAGTTGATGTTGAACACTCGTGGACTCGACTGATTAGGAGTTAATAATGTAAACCCACTATCGATCGCAAGGAAACCTACCACTAATGTCTACAAGATCCAAGGTACTACTGGATCCTAAATCAAGCTCCTTGACAATGAGCTAAAGTCGATAAGAGAAGATCCATTGAAGGAGGGCCTTGATGTATCCCCCAAAATAGACCGAAAGGTGATGTGAATGGATGAAGTCATGAGATAATGAAGTAAAAATAACACAAGGATGGCTAACTCAAAAAGGTCAATAGGAAACTACATATGGCTGACAGAGTCTAAGACATCCCTTGAACATGTAATGTCATGACACAATGGTCACTAGGGATCATGAGTAATGAGCACTAGATGATATCGTACAATAATGCAGGAGGAATTGAAGCATGATCCATATGAATAGAAGAGTAACCAGCTAGAGGAGTAGACAAAATAATATGTATGGTACAACTCCTACGAAATCTAAAACCCAACTATAAGATAATGATGCAAACAAGTACCATGTTCAAGGGTGATGTAACTAACACTACCATTTTGATGACTACCAAAAGTAATTGTTCCCTTCCCATTTTCTCTTTTTAGCCACCTTCATGGTTTAATGATCATGAAATAGAATACAAGTATGCTCAATAAGTTCCTTTTTTGTAAATTTAGTCCCCTAAAACTGAAAAAATAATAATAATAATAATAATAATAATAATAATAATAATATATATATATATATATATATATATATATATATATATATATATATATATTATAATAATAATAATAATAATAATAAAATAAGTAAAAATAAAAATAAAAATAGAAAAGCAAGGAAGAACCTTCTAGCCATAAAGGACTAGAGTATTCTTTTTTCATAACTAGTCTACTAAGTCCAGAAAAGGGTTTAAATTACACTGAATTGATGTCACTTTAGGTACTTTAGAGAGCATGAGGAGACAAGTTCACTGAATAATCTTTTCTAAGTTAAGGAGTCTGAAAAGAGATTAAAGGAAACTCCTCTCTCAGGAATGACTACTATAAATGGTAGCAATCTGTTCCGGTCATGATGGAACTACTCAAAACATATATGAGTCAAGGGGTTGGATAATAAGACCACTCATGGTAGTGGTTCCTCCAAGAAAGGGTAAAAATAACAAGTTAAAATGGATGATAGGCCAAGTAGATAATGTTAGTGGAATGAAAAGCCAAATCTCATATGCTAAAAATAGGCTGATAAAAAGTTGCAATCACAAGGGATAAGAGTGTGGAATCCTCCTGGGGTAAGGCCAACAATATAACAAAGAAGAGGACATGAGGCTTAGATTCTAGGTCTTGGTGATTCAGAATGAGGTATTCCAAGGACGAGTAAAAATGACTACATGGAAAGCAATTCAGAAATAGAGGTTCTATGTAGCATATCCACGATCATGTAAGATCTATTGCCAAGCTGCAATGTGCATAAATAATATTGGCTAATGTTGTAATTTGATGGGTTGGACAACATGCACAAGTATCGCACTGATGGTCACAAAATGAAATGGAGATGACAAGATATGACCTACCCCTACATGCTAAGTTTAGGATAAATTTACCTAAGGTCCAATGGATGTCACAATGAAAATGACACCCTATCTTATAAAAACCATCCAGAAGGACTAGACCCATGGTTGCATCACATAATGAAAGAAATAAACATGGATGAACTAAAAATAGGACCATATTTTTTGGATTTTTAAAAATTATATATATGATAATATTGGAAAAATCCTCGCGTTACATACCAAACTAAAAAGAGATAAAAGTATCACACTCATATCTACAATATGTATAAGAGCAACTCAGTCTAATAGGTCACGTCAAAGTGTGTCCACTACTAGGCATAAATGTGCATCTTCTTAGGCACATTTATTGGATCTTGTATGTTTAAAGAGATTGAAAAATAAGAAATGATTTAGAGTCCATTAAGCAGAGAGAAATAAAGAATTATATTGCTTAACTTCAGTAGAAAACATTGATATTGTTTTAATACATAAATAGGGTGCTATTAAAACAAATACTGAACTTAATTTTCTTTAAAACAATAGAGAAAAGAAACACATGAAAAATAGAGAAAACACAATAACAAAAGAGTGTATCACTTCACCAAAAAATATGACACAACAATCCTGAAAAATCTTTTGTATTACTAAAATGTGTCCATTGGAACTCTGTGGAACAAGTTTACATCAATGACCCTTTCTATACATAAACATCAACCTCTACTACTTCGAATTATGAAGTACTTATAGAAAAATAGTTACAAAATATCTTGATGTCAAAGGATTAAGACAAAATCCTAAAATATCTAAAAACACATTACATAAATACTACTAAAATTTAGGAATTTGGAACTGTTAGAGCTGTTGGCATGAATGTCGAAGATGGTTGTTGACGAATGATCCCAAAAAGGTGTTGCCTTGTTGTCTGAGATGAAAAGTGTTTCACTCAAGTAATTCACACAAGTGATCCCATCGATCTTCACTAGGGATAGAAAGTTTTATTAGCTTTCTATATGTTTCATCAACTTCATTATATTTCTCAAAGGTAGGTATGTTGATGAAAATATGTGTAATCTCATGTTTGATGATGAGATCAAAATCTAGAGCCTCCAAGAAAAAAAAATATGTCATACTTCCTTTTACCCCCGTGTCGATGGTGCTAGATCCGCCAACATTCAGGGGATCACACCAGTATGAAGTCCAAACTAGACCTCACACTGTTTGGTGTGGGAGTCTGATCGAGTATGATCGCCCGGTTGCCATTGTCTTAAGGATTTGCCTCAACTCTTTCTTGTCATCACAAAAGAGTGGTCTGCTTTGCCTTTGAGAAGTGAGGTTTGCTTGCCTAGTGAATGCTAGCGTACTTGTTTCAATGGTTCTTTCAATGTAAGGGGAGAGGGTAAGAGTGAGCCCCAAGTTGGTTGGGATGAAGTCCCAACTCAGCTAGGAACACACAACACAACAGGACATGCACAAATTTAGAGGAGCAGTCCACATGGATGCAGAAGTCACAACACATAATGTAAGATAACACATACAACACTCAATGGATGAGTTCGAATGAGTGCAACGGTTGTCACAACAAGCTTGATGAAAAATGTCTATCAGATGTCTGGGGAGATTTACATCATGGTCAAGACAACATTAACATCATATACGAAACATTTCCATTAACAGATTATGCATTACAACAAGTGAAATAGTTCAAGTGTTCAACACAGGTTAAATCAACATGCATTACAAGTGTTCAAGATTAGTATTACAATAGTTACAATACATGTGTGAAAACGTGTTGGCCTATTAGCAGGCTTCTGAATTAAGCAAAAGTTCCAAGAGACATCATTACACCATACATCACTTACTTACTCCTCAAAGAAAATATTATAGACTCTCTTGGCTATGTGGGAGGAGCTGAGGTGAAAAGTCCTTTCATGTACAAATGAGGGGGGTATTTATAGCCAAGGGTGAAACTGACCCTTGTGGTTGTTCGACTACCCTCATGACTGTTTGACTTCCATGACTTTTTGACTTTACATGACTCTTTGTACAACAAGTGGGTCTCTTGGACTTCCACGTTACATTACATTGATTGACAACATAGCCCATAGTAGAGATGTGGGCGACATGACTCATGACATGACTCGACATGACAATGCTGGTACATTCATGCTACTGCTGGAGTGTATGTCGAGCTACAATGTTGTTGGGTGATGGATGTCTTCATGGTGTATCACAGCTTCACCTCTACATGGCAAAGTGCACAGAGTCTTCGATGGTCTTTGGTTTGCTTGATGAAGCTTTGGCATGTTGTTCCTTGCTTGCATGTTGGAAGGCTTGACAAGCTCATCTGTTCGTGAAAGGTGCATGTTTATCTGTTCGTCTATCCATGGGCACATCTTTCATGTTTTCTCGTTTGTTCATCCGCAAACACATCTTTGCATGATCATCCGTTCACAAGCACATCCCTTTGCATGCATTGTTCATTCATCCATTGGTGAACCTTTCCTTCTGAATGTGCTCCCTTCTTTCAACCCATTCGTCGTCGCACCATGTTTGTTAGTGTACCTCTACCTGTAGTCACTCATGATGAGACGGCCTCAAATCCAAAACCTCCTAGTCTACCATGACACATGTTCATTTCAGATGTAGGTGACCCAGAGAGGCAGCAAGGTTATGAAGCGGGATGATGGCTCCAGGAATTGCTGATGAAAATTGCGCAAGAGTCATTGAGTGATGGAGATGGGCAATCCAAGTCAATAGTGACTATCTGCGAGGTCTGGCTTGGTCGGAAGGAAAAATTGCACAAATTTTGGGAGGGACAGTCTGGGCTGCAGGAAGGCAAGGGAGGTAGGATCTGCGTAGTTTCTAGAACTAGCAGGAAGTAAGGGCTGGAAGGCCAAATTTGTGCAATTTTATGGAGTAATAGGCTGGGCTGCAAGGAGGGTTAGCAGGCAGAGATTGCATAGTTTTTGGAAGGAACTGCCCTGGAGCTTGGTAGCCAAAACTGCATAATTCCTAGGGGGAACTAGTAGTTGTCTATTGGGTCACTCACAGCCAAAACTGTGCAATTCGCAGAGGGAACTGGCAGTTGGCTGCTGGGTCACTGGCAGGAGAAATTGCACAATTCCTTGGAGGAAATAGTAGTTTGCTGCTAGGAGCTGCTGCCAAGGGGAACTGCACTGAGGATGGGAGGCCGACCTGCTCATTATCTCTGCACAATTTCTAAGTTGAGCGGACTGCTGGGCAACAGAATGCCTACTCATGAAAACTGCACAATTTCTTGGATGAGCAGTCGGTCGACTGTCAGGATGACTGACTAGGAAGAATGCATAATTTTTTGAGGGAGGCAGGGATGGGCACTTGGTGTCTGTCCATTGTGTCTGCAAAATTTTGGAGGGGAGCCAGTCCTGGGGTGGCTGTTGTGTTTGACTGTCCGGGTGGCCAGCATGAGAGCTCATTGAATTGCTTGCGATCAGCGCAGCTTGGAAATACTTTTTTGGTTCTTCTGCGTTGCTCTAGGTGACAGTCGATCGAGTCAATGGCGAGGCGATGGTCCGGCTGTCAGAGGGGAGTCCAGTCGTCAGAACTTCAACAAAATGACTAAGTGTGTGAACGATCGAAAGATGCATATGTGGTCATGCAAACACACACCCACATGACTCAACAATGAAACAAATCAAAACATCCAGACACACATGTTCAACACGAATGATAGAGGATGTAAGCGATAAGTGTGACACTCGTGATTGATCATTGATCAACTGTGGCGATGCTTGTGCTACAGTGAATGTGACTCCATGTGTGAGTTCGAAAGATGCTTTCATAGCAAACACAAAAAGTACACACTAAACGAAGAGCTTGAGCATAACCAGAGCATGGTTGTAAGCATGAATTAGACACCAACATGCAGAAATTTGGGTGGAATGAACAAGCAAGGCGGATGAAAAGACTGCCATGGGCTCACGGAGTGAACCTGAGGGTGCACAGTCATCAAGTGAAACTCCCAAGGGAGGCTCCGAAATTAAGTGCAAGCCAAAATTTTGGAGGTTGGTTGTAGACGCTACGACACCCTGCAAAGTTGGATTTATCTTTAGCAATAGTGTAAAGGTTTTGGATGTAGTCACTCAAACTAATTAACCTGTCATTCATTGCTACCAAACCTGGCAGACCTCTCTGATTCAGTAGGTTAAACCTAGTATGGAATCTCTGGACAACAGTTTCTAGAGTCTAGCAGTTATTCTCTAATTGAACCATCATGTTTCTCTTCTTCAAAGTCTTCTTGATTTCTAAGATGGTTTCAGTCCTATCTTCAATCTATAGCTCCTCTAATTCTTCTTAGAATTTAAGATTTTTATAAATGTTGTTGTTTCAGTTGACCTATCTCCCAATGCTTCCCTCAATTGTTCTACCAATGTTTTTGACCTCTGCATGAAATCTTCTCGCTCGAAAATTATTTGGATTGATGGCCAAATATCAGTTATATCTTGATTGATATCAGTCCATATGTTTTCTTAAGCTTGTCTAGAGTTTGAGCCATTACTAACTCACTCTCTAAAAATTCTATTCTTTGAGAAAACCTATGAGATTTCTGTAATTCTTCTATATAGGAGTTATCATTCCTCAACTTCTATTCCTGTAAATTCTTCAAGTTTTACTTCAACTTCTCAATCTCCTTTCACTGAGTGGACATCTCCTACATGGCTTTAACCAATTCAATGGCAGAATATGTAGTTGGTGTTGGTGTTGTTGTTGATGTTGAAATGTTTTTGGCTCTTATAACTGCAATTGGTACTGCTATAAGTGGAACAATGGCTAGTTGTGAGGACTGCTCCTATTTTATTAATTTTTCTAGCTCTACCTCCATTTCTATGATCTTGACATTTTGTTCAATTATTATCTTGAACATATTTGCCTTTTTCTTTTCTAGTTCTCCCATTTCCTTGGCTTGTGGATCCTCTGTAGATGGAAACTTTAGTTGTTTCCTCATAGCTTCTATATCATCTTTCTTTTTCTTTACAATCTCCTCTAATAACTTTACATCACAGGGGTCATAAACTAGCTTCATTTCTACGTCCTCTAATGACTTAATTCTGGTAACTTTTGCCAAAGATGAAATTTTCTCCAGCTTCAATTATGGTTGTATGTTGCTGATGGAGACCTGAAAATTTTGAAGTTGTCATGGAAGTGTTAGACAATGTAGAACACAACATCTCTCGAGTCTATTTGTGCATGTCCATTTGATGAATCAGATGGATTTGATTTTTGTCAAAGGAAAATATTGGCTGCTTGTAGTCTCCTGGTGATTTAGGAAAATGAACATGTGCTTGCAAGAAAGCCATCTGCATTCTCCCTTGTTCATTATCAAAGGTTGATAAAAGGTTGTGTTGGGAAGAGACAGTTTGCTTCCAGAACTGAGTGTAACTGTTGGCCTTCAACATTTCAATTTTCTTCTTTATTGCTTTGTACTTAGTAAAAATATGGGGATTTGTTTGGCCTTGAGCCAAATATGTTGTCTATTTTGAAAATGTAGGATCTTGTGAAGCAGAGGAAGATGGAGAGCCTACAAAAATGTATTCTTGTTTTGTACTTGAAAAAATGTCTTCTGGTGTTGTTGAAACATGTTTACTTGTCATTACTATAGTAGTCTGTCCTTCTTCATCCTTCATAAAAACTGGTGGTGGATTTTTTTTAGGCTTGTTTTTATAAATTAACAACTGTTTGGCTTCAATTTTTGTCACTAGAAAAGACTCTTCTTCTCTGGGAATTTTATCATGCTTATCCAGAGGGACTAGTGTCTGTGAGGTGGATGTAGATAAAAGATGATCCTTAGCTTCCTGCAAGGTGTTCTCCTCCCTTGATCTTTATTCATAAAATTCTCAATTCTGGGCCTGGGAGTATGATAATAAGGAGCGGTCTTCTTCTCCACTCTGATACTGGAAATTATGCCAAAGGGGTCATAGGACTAAGTGAAACTTAACTCAAAGTTCATCTCCTTGAGAAGTGTATCTTCCTTAGTTCCCGTTGCCCTGCTGTTGCATATGAATGGGTCCACTTGTGTTTTGATCTTGAATTGGGCCTTTTGATTTGATGAGACGAAATGAAAATCATCCATATTGATCACTTTCCTGATATATTCCAATGAGAAAACTCTCATAGGAACATATTTTGGAAGTTTGTATGGTGGGAGCTCACATCCATACACCATAATTTCCGTTTAGTTTTGGTATATGTACCAGTCTCTTGTTTTTTCTTGACCACTGAGGTTTAAGGTTCTTTAAATATCATACTATATTCTAGGTTGCAAATTGATGTTTAGAAGAGACACCCCTATATAGATAAACTAATCAATGAATCCATTGAAGGTGAAATCACTTGAATTCCTCCTTACTAAAGAGGTCCACTATATAACTCACTGTGCATTACCTTCATGATCCAATTTCTACAAGGTTGATGGAATCTGTCTACTTGATGGAACAAAAACATGTACACTAATATCGATGAATGTTTAAACATTCCTTTTGTTGTGATCTTGAGGAATTGGTCATGGATGTTGTCTCCAAGGAATTGACTAAAATTAAATATTACAAAAGGTTTTTCTTCTATGGAAATATGGACATAAAACCTAAAATAGGCTCATGTACCCATTGATCTGAGTGGTATCCTTGTAGACAAGAAACTAATGACACAATTTGTTTTGTTTTTTGAGGAAACATAGAGAATGGGTATGGTGGATTCTTCTTGGGAGTTGAACATCTTTTGGTAGTAAAATCTCAAATATCCTAGCCCTCTGAGGGAAGGTAAACTTCTGGTAGAGTTGCACGAGGGAATCTACAAAAAAAGGGCTCAAAGAGTCATTTTGGGGGATTTGCATCTTTGCTTAATGGACTCTGGGGTTATGGTCAGTAGAATGTCACCATTCTGGGCCACAATGGCATTCTAGCTAGGAGTATATCTGGATTGACACCATATGAAAAAGTCTAGAAAAGGATGAGTCTGGGGAAACATGAACTATGGAAAGAGGGATTTCCAAAGGTTCATTTCATCACTCTGGTCCAAAACGGTTTGTTTGAGCCAATTGTGCAGTTCAAACAAGTCAAACTCACAATTGGTCTCTACAATTTTGTAGTGTTGATCTGCGAATGGTATATGGTCTAAGTCAATTGCAAGAGGGATCATTAGATTCTCATTGGTTTTCTTTGACTTTCCCTTAGGTTCCATTGATCAGAATATCAAGAACAAAGATAAAGGTTTCCTCTTTACTAGGGAAAATTTGAATGTCTCATGAGCAATTGAGCATATGAGGTGGGAGTTTAAAAATACATACTTGTTTATCTGAAATGGATGGGGGATAGAAAGGAGCGACAATGATCGATCTGGGGATTTTTATAGACAATTGGGAGTTTTCTGTTACTTCTGGTACATTACGGAGCGGATTGGTTGCCAAGTGGTGTACATTTGGGACATAACTGGAATAGTGTAATGGGTAGATTATAATGGAACTAGAGTGAGGAGTCCACATAGTGAAATAGGAGTGGTAGGGAAGTAGGGATGTGGTGGAGGAATGACGTGATGGGCACGAATTAATGTTGGTGGGGAGATGGGTGGATTTTGCGGGGGTAGGAGGTAAGTAGTTTAGAGTGGGGGATGAAAAATGACGAGTGATCTCCACATATCGTTGGTCTCGGGGCTAGGAATACCAATTTTCAAAACCCCCCCTTGCCGATAAAGATAGAATGGGCAGCGGGGTCCAAAGTTGTTTCCCCGTCATTGATCTAGGCGGGGCGAATCACAACCATTGCTTTGTGCACGCCAGATACCATAAGGTGACAAAAACATCTTGTCGCTTTTGACCTTATAATAAAAACTAAACATTAGTGCCCAAGCATAATATTACATGTTAATTAATCATGTTTAAATTACATGATTACACTGATTAAATGCGGATTAATCTACACCAAACATAATTAATTTAATCCTAAGGGTGTGTTTGATTAGCAAGCCCATATTAATTTTCTAAGGTTGCTTCCAACCTATTCTAATGCAAATTTAAGCAATTAACCAAGTTTAAACACTTTGGTTAATATTCCTCTAACCTACCTATTTATTTCAACCAAGATTAAACTTAATGGTTGATTTATTATTTTATCTATGCAACCTTTTTAACTTAGTTTAATCATGATTAAGTTGTATGATTAAACTATGCAACTTATTTCTTTGTGGCATTTAAAGAAGATGCACACTTTTATTTGCAAAAATTCTAAAGTAGATTCAATGAATTCTGTACTTTTTTGGTGGCATTTCAAATTGCTCACCTGCATACATTTTTTCATGGGGGTTTTTAATTTTTTCTTTTTATTCTATTTTTTATTTTTCTCATATACATTTTGTTTACCGTCTTTCCATCATTTTTTTACATATGTATTTTTTGTAAATAATTTGCAAAATACAATATTATTTACAATTTCATAAACTGAGACGAAATAACCAATCATCAATTGAAACTATGAATCATAGGACCCTAACAATGGCTCCAACTAGGGATGACATCCTCCTTATGAGGTGTGAAGAACACTTAGATCAATAGCCTTGGTCCTTTGCCTTCAGTTTTCGTTCTGCATCTGAATTGATTTGGTTATTGTTCTAGATATGGCAACATCTCATCAGGAGGTTATGGCCTTCTCCTTGGGCTTGAACTTCTGATGGAAACCACCGACATTGATAGTAGAAAAATCCAATGGTATGTGTTACACAATAATTTGTCACCATCCCTGTTACTCCTCTTGTCGTACTTTGGAGGACTCATCCCGAGAGTTATAAGAAGTGACAAAGTCTAAAAACACTTGCATTATGTTCCCCTGAGTGTGTACTTCATGTTCCCTGAAGACACCTTCTGCAAATTACCCCTAAAAAGTGCTCTTTTTCCAGTGGCGCGAGTTCCCAGTGTCTCACCCGCGCCAATCATGAAGATCCTCAAAAAGGGGCGCGACCATTGGCGCTCTGTCTTAGAACAATGCCCGCGCCAGTCAAGTTTAGTAATGTTTTTTTGCCAAAAGCACGACTGTATGATTTTTCCTCCCAGATCATGAGCTCCTTTGAGGAAAAATCCATTTGATAAAGCTCGAGAGTCATCATATCTATCCACAGTAGCTTTTCATGGATGTTGCCAATTCACAATAGGTGTCCCGGTTCATCGTATCCTCCTCCCTTCTTCACCTATATAAGCTTGTCCTCATGCATTTGACAAGCTAGTCTTTGGAGTTAATTTCTCAAATCTTTAGAGTTTAGTTCCAAGAGTTTAGTTCCAAGAGTATTTGGAGTTAATTGCTAGTTCTAGAGTTTGACAAGTTTGCTAGTGGGAGTTCTGAGTTCTGGGAGTGAGTTCTGAAGTTGTAGAGTTCTTGGGTTAGAGATAGTGAAGCATAGAGAGGTGATGCTGCTGATTGCAAGACACACATAGCTGCCCGCCCAGACAGAGGAGAGGTTCAGCGTCAGAACCTTGGTTGTACTCTTCTCTATTTATCATTAATAATAGAAGACTACTATTATGGTTCCACTTTCATCGTTTACATGGTGTTTGATGTAAAGTTATGTCCTTTCTGACTGACATATAATTGCCTATATCAGATTTCACGCTTGTGTTTGTATCGTTCCTTATGTGTGCAGGTGTCCGTTCGCGAGGATAGCGAAGGATTGTGACCGGCCAGGACCAGGGAACGAAAGTGGCTCCGCTTCATCAACACTAGCGTTGGACCCCAAGTAGGTCCTTCTTTACCTTTTTGTTATTTGCAGTTAGGAACCTGCGTGGTAGCTTTGATTGATTGTCGCTAGACCCCTGTTGGGCTAGTGGGATCGCTTTTGTCCGCAGAAGGGATTTACCTATCCGACAGTATGTATAATGGATTGAGTGAAAAGTGATTTATTCTCAAGGGATGTAATGTTTGAGAATTTTTTCATTTATAGGTCCACAAGGGAGCTCTGCTCCAGACATGTCTTTCAGAAAAAGGGCATTGTTCCCTTTGTAAGCATCAATTTTGTAAGGTCCCTTCCATAAATTATCACACTTTCCATGCTTACTGTTGTGCTCATTTCTTGAATCCCACTTTAGTACAATATCTTCTATTTGGAAATCATCAGCTTTTGTTATGAAACTAGCTCACAAAAAGATAGAGAAGATAGATTAACACCTTAGAAATAGGCCTTTTTGAGGGGGCAACCACCTTTACATTACACAAATGAACAATTCTTAGATGATTCAAATGACCAAACCTCCCTTCTATACATAGGAGTCTAAGGGGTCATAATATAATCAAGCTGACATAACAGTAATAACATAAGGGCACAAAAATAACAATAGTGGGTTTCTATGGGGCAAACTAATAACAATATGGGGACAATAGGGGCACAATAATAACAATTAAGGATACAATGACAATAGTAATGGGGGAATCACTAGTATTATAGGGGCCTAACATGCCCCTTTCCTTTCGAAAAGCATTGTCCTAAATGATTGAGTAGTTTTGGATGCTTCTGTATAAAATTCTCATCCTCCCATGTGGAATCTTCAGCAGATAAGTTCTTCCACTTGATGAGATACTCCGAAATTGACCAATTTCGTAGTTGTCAAGTTCTTGTTTCTATGACTGCTTCCAGTTCCAATATGATTTTTCCTTCCTCATCAAGTTCTAGCAATAGTGTTTGAACTTGGATTTTGTCACCTATAACCTTCTTTAAAAATGAAACATGGAAAACTGGGTGCACTCGGGAAGCTATAGGAAGCTCCAATTTGTATGCCATAGTACCAATCTTTTGTAACACCTTGTACGGACCATAATACTTTGGTGATAATTTATTATCCTTCTCAGCTTTCCTGAGGGACATTTTTTTATATGGTTGTAGCCATAGGAATACCCAGTCACCTACATCAAAAATTGTTTCATTGCGATGTTGATCTGCGTGTTGTTTCATTATATTCTGCACCAATGTGAGGTTATCCTTTAAGAGTTGGAGAACTTGTTGTTGATGCTCGATGTGATGTTCCACTGCTTGAACCTTAGAATTTTCTCTTAAATATGATGTGCTGGATGGTGGATGATATCCATAAAGTGCCATAAATGGGGTCATTTTTGCTGCAGTATGGAAAGAAGTGTTATACCACCATTCAGCCAGAGGCAACCATTTGATCCATTGTGTCTGTTTACCAGATACAAAGCAACGAAGATATCCATCCAAACATTTGTTTACTATCTCAATTTTCCCATCAAATTAAGGATGATAAGATGAGCTATGAGCTAACTGAGTACCGAGACAAGAAACTAATTATGTCCAAAAATTTCCAATGAAAATGGGATCTCTGTCGCTTACAATAATCTTTGGGTTTCCATGTAGCTTTTAAAATGTTTCCATAAATGTAGTAGAAATTGTACAGGCTTTAAATGGATGTGATAATGCACAAAAGTGTGCATACTTGGTAAATCTGTCAACTACCACCATGATGACACTCTTTCCCTTGGACTTGAGTAAACTTGTGATAAAATCCATTGAAACCTCCTCCCAACATTGGCTTGGAATGGATAAAGGTTGTAATAAACTAGGGGTCTTAATTGTTTCAACTTTATTTTTTTGGCAAACCAAACATTCCACCACAAACTTTTGAATATCCAATTTAAGGCCATCCAAAAAAATTCCTTCTTAACCCTGTGGTAATTTTTTAAAAATCCTGAGTGCCCTCCTAAGGGAGAAGTGTGCAATTCCATAAGAATCTTTTGTTTGAGTTGGGAATTCTTACATAGGTATAAGAGATAGTTGTACCATAACGAATTATTTTTCTAGCTAAATGTATTAGATGTATTGGGATCTTGTCGTATCTTTCAAATGAGTGCCCACACTTCTTTGGCATTCTTCCATTCCTCCCTTGCTTCATTTATCCAATCTAGTTGGATAATAGAAATGGCACACAACAATGCTTCCACATCCTCATCCTTTCTTGAGAGTGCATCAGCCATAAAATTGTGCTTCCCTTTTTTGTAGATGATTTCATAGTCATAACCCAACATCTTTGTGACCCATTTTTGTTGCTCTTCAGAGGATAATCTTTGTTCTAAAAATTATTTAAGACTATCATGGTCCGTTTTTACCTTGAAGTGTCTTCCCATTAGGTAGGGTCACCATTTCTTAAGTGCATGTAGTATTTCCAAAATGTCCTTCTCATAAATAGCTTTGTGTAAATACTTTCCCTTGATTGGACGACTTTCGAAAGAAATGGGTCTTTCATCTTGCAGTAAAACCTCACCATTTCCATTTCTTGAAGCATCACATTCCACAATAAAGGATTTTGTGAAGTTCGGCGTAGCTAAGACTAGTGCTTGCCACATTTCCTCTTTAAGATGTTTGAAGGCCTTTGTTGCTTCTAGAGTCCATCAAAATGCATCTTTCTTCAATAATGTTGTTAGAGGTGCTGCTATTCTCCCATAATTCTTAACAAACTTGCGATAATACTCTGTCAACCCAAGAAATCCTCGCAGATGCTTTATGGATGTGGGTATTTTCCATTCCTTAATGGCTTTAATTTTGATAGGGTCTACCTTAACACCTTCAAGAGATACAATATGACCCAGATATTCCACCTCTTGTACTCCAAAGAAACATCTGGAGCTTTTTGCATATAATTGTTTCTCCTCCAATATTTTGAGCACCCTGTCAACATGTTCAACATGATCCTTCCAAGACTTGCTGTAGATTAGTATATCATCAAAAAATACTAACAAATTTTTTCTAAAGAAGGGTTTGAAAATGGAATTCATCAAACCTTGAAATGTAGAAGGTGCATTGGTAAGGCCGAAAGGCATGACCAAAAATTCATAATGACCCTCATGAGTTCTAAATGTTGTTTTCAAAATGTCTTCAGTCTTCATTTTGATTTGATGATATGCTGAATGAAGATCCAACTTGGTGAAGTAAATTTATCCATGCAATTCATCCAATAATTCATCAATGACAGGATTGTGAAATTTATCTTTAATAGTGAGCTTGTTGAGCTCCCTATAATCCGGACACATGTGCCATGGTCCATCCTTCTTGGGAACCAATACTACTGGAGCAGAGAAAGAACTTTGACTAGGCTGAGTTATACCATCCTTTGGCATTTCTGCAACCATATGTTCAATTTCACTCTTTTGGGCATAGGGATATCTATACGGCCTAATGTTTGGAGGAACACTTCCTGGAATCAAATGAATAGCATGATCATGATCACAAATACGCGGGAGACCTTTGGGAGTCTCAAATACCTTGGAATGATTGTCCAAGAATTTTTGGAGATCTCGAGAAATAGATGATTTTGATGTGGGAACCTCTAGCGAACATAATTGTTCCTTCTTTAGAAGCTTTGTCATACCGTTAGAGCTGATTATCTTACCCGGTTTCCCTATAATACCCCTTAATTCAACTTCCTTTCCTTCTGCACAAAATTTCATGAAAATTTCTTGAAAATTAAACGCTATTGTACCCAAGGTTTGTAGCCATTGGATTCCTAGTACAACATTAGCACCACCCATTGGAATGGAAAGCATTGGGCTATTCAATACATATTCTCCCATGGATAGCTTGATATTATGGCACTTTCCAAAGCAATTTATGGTTCCTCCACTTGCAACCATCACTTGACACTGGTGCTGGATATAGGAAGAAATATAATTCCTTTGCTATCTTACAATGAATAAAAGTATGGGTACTTCCCAAATCAATCAACACTATTACCTTTTTCTTCTTGATATGTCCTTCTATCTTGATAGATTGAGGAGTGGTAATTCCAGCCAATGCATTACAAGATATGGTTGGATTAATTTCTTCTTTATCTAGGGTTTGTTCTTGCAGTATATCCTCTTCTTTTGACATTTCTTGTTCCTTTTCTTCCTCCTCTCCACAATCTATGTAGAATAATTTCTTCTCGACACACTTATGACGTTTAGTGTATTTGCTATCACAACTATAACAAAGCCCTTTTGCTCTTTCTTCTTCCAATTGTTTTGATGTCAACTTTGTAGGTTGTGGAAGGCTAGGGGCAACAACACTTCCATCTTTATAGTTGTGAGTGGTAGGCTTCCTGGTTGCCATAATTTTGCTTTCAATTTTTCTTGCTAACCCGAATTCCTTCTCTAATGAATCAGGTTCCCAAAGGAAAACCTCATGTTGGATATTATCCTTTAAAGTCCCTATGAACACATCAATCCTATGCTCCTATGGAATACCTTTTACCCTTATGTTCAATTTTTGGAAGTCTTCAATGTGGTCTATCATTGAACCCTTTTGTTTGATATTTATCAATTGGCTATAAAAGGTGTTTCTTTTTGTATCCTCATAATGTGTTATCATTTCTTTCATAAAAATTGCCCAAGTGACAATTTGTTTACGACAGCAAAGCCATCGATACCATATAAACTGATTTGGTTGCAAATATAAAGTTGCAATACGTACCTTTTGTGTGTTTTGCACATTAAGGAGATCGAAAAATTGCTCCATTTGTAGTATCCATGTTCCGAGATCCTTGCCATCAAACTTCCTCATATCAATTTTTGGAACATGGTGGGTCTTCAATCCAACATTAGAGTTTATGAAATCATGATTAACATTTCTTTTGTTCTCATCATGAGTTTCCTTTACTACCCTTTCACCATTAGTAACCATTTCTTGTAACAACTTATTCAAATTTATCTTCAATTCTTCTATCTTATCGTCCATGCCATTCATCCTAGCTTCCATGCCATCCATCTTAGCTTCCATCTTAACATGCATGCCATTCATATTAGCTTCCATGCCATTCATCTTGGCTTCATTTACCTTTAGTGAGAATGAAATTTGTTGTACTTGGTCTTGTAATTTTGATATATCATGTTGCATTTCTTCCTCTTCTTCACGAGTCATGCTAGAGCTTTCAGGTTGCTTACTAGGTGTTTCCATTTTCTTTCTTCGGGGCATTAATTAATGCTAATAATTCTTCACTATTCCCTTTGAATTCCTTCAAACTAATTTTTCAAACCAATCTTATGCAAAATTTTAAAAAAACTACACACCTTTTTTTTCACTTTGTAAGAGCTCGATATTGAATCTGTTGTATCTTTGTAACTGCAGATCTCAAATATCTGAAATCTCATCCTACGGTAGCCCTCTGAGTCCTCTTTCTAACATCACAAGTCTGATCAATATTGGATTCTCCAAGGAATATTTATACCAAATCTCCCACGATGACCTGATTATAAACTATTTCAATAGAGTAAAATTGTACGACGTTCCATGTGTCACTGTTTTGACCTTAGTACCTAAAACTGATACAAAGAAAACTACAGGCCGTCCTCTTTTTGAAATTTCTGACGAAATTTCAATCTGATGCTCAAAACCAAAGCTATGGCGATTTTCCCTAGGTCACCTGTTTGGAATGTAATTCGGGACTCTGCAAAAACCCTAACTTCCTTAGATCATATCTCCGCCAATATAGCGAGACAAGCTCTAAAATTCAGACTCAAAGTTCAAAAAGATTTCTGATCAAATGGGTTTTTCTTGTACTTCTGAAACATCGCAAAAAATGATTTATAGCGAAAATTCCACGATGACCTATTTGGAGTAGCGAAACCTTAGAATCCAAGGCTTTGATACCAAATGTTATGAAACCAGCTCACAAAAAGATAGAAAAGATAGATGAACGCCTTAGAAATAAGCCTCTTCAAGGGGGAAAACTCCTTTACATTACAAAAATGAAAAATTCTTAGATGATTCAAATGACCAAACCTCCCTTCTATATATAGGAGTCTAAGGGGTCATAATATAATCAAGCCGACATAACAGTAATAACATAAGGGCACAAAAATAACAATAGTGGGTTTCTATGGGGCAAACTAATAACAATATGGGGACAATAGGGGAACAATAATAACAACAAGGGATACAATGACAATAGTAAAGGGGGAATCACTAGTATTATAGGGGCCTAACAGCTTTGGTTCTCCTATCATAAAGTTTCTTGATGTTCTCTTGGATGACTTGGGTTTTATTGTAGACTTCCTCTCTTGATTGTTGCAATTGTATGGTCTATTTTATTCTTCTCTGCAAGTCTTTAGGTTCAACTTTGGATTCGTGCAGTAATATATAAACAGGGATTCCTAAGGATGTGGGGAAAACAACATCCAGCCCATAAACTAGTTGGAAAGGGGACACACCAATGGATTTTTTGGTAGTGAGTCTATTAGCCCACAAAGCATTGATTAATTTATTATGCCAACACTTTTTATTATCCTGCAACAACTTCTTGATGATATTAACCAAAATTTTATTTGAATACTCTTGTGTTATACTTGTTGCAAAAGTTCACCATCTTCTTTGATTTGAATTAATCTAGGTGGCTCCAGACAAATGCAGAAGTCCAAGGGGGCTCAGAAATGGTCAAAATTAAAAGTGGTCAGATTGCTCTCAAACCAACACTAGATCGCAGTTCTTGTCACCCTGATTCCAACGGTGTCAATGGAACTCAAACCCGAGCTCGTGTGGAGGGGATAGATCCATTCAAATTTTTGGTCAAAGTTGGGCAATGGGCCATGTTTAAGTGTCCTACAAATTCACCTTCAGCTGGCGTGGAAACTTAGTTCCTGATAGTGAGAAAATTGTGGCCTCTTTAAATTGACCAATATCCCTTATTTTTGAAAAAATTGAAAAACAAACAATGGTTTTTATGGAAACAAAAAATATATTAAAATAGGTGGCGGGCCATGACCCCCGCCACCTCTATCAGACTTTACACACACACACACACACACACACACACACACACATATATATATAAAATCAAAGTATGGTGGGGACAGGTTGTCACCCCCCCACCTGTAGACCACACCACAATAGTCAACATATATTATAAACCACACTCCTCCAGAGGTCACATGTTACTCCGTGGGCGACAGGGTTTGAACCTGGCCGGCTGGAACGGTCGGCCTACCACTCGGGTGCCCACACCAATGCACACTCCATGCCAACCATTTAACACCAATACATGCCACTATTAAAACAAAAAATTCGATGGTTATACAACACCCAAACCGCGCAAAACAATTTTCCTTAACATATAACCACACCAAAAAAAAAAATTGCTTGCATTTCTGGAGGGGTTAGGATTTGATCCCCCGACCTCCACGCCTCTAGAAATTAGACTTAACCAACGCACCATGAAGGTGCTCTTGTTAAATCCACCACCCATTTTGTATAAACACCCTCACACAGTCATTTGCACGGGGAGAGGGACCGAGAATGGAACAGAGGAAGAGAACGATGGAACGAAGGGTGTTGGAAGGAGAATGGAGTTCCATGTAGTAGAACCATGCCTAGGTGGAACCATGACACAATTCTAGGAGGCGGAACCTTGACACATTTTTCGAGACAAGGAATATTCTTTTGATGCCAAAGATTCCTTGGGAGGTAAAGTTTCATTTGATTAGAATGTAATCAAGTTTACAGTCATTTTTCTCATATTTTCGCAGGGAACACAATGGTGAGGTTGGATTCACCTTTTGAGCAGTGGATTTGCAGATTCCCAACAGAGGAGAATCTTCGAGAATCTTGAGGGAATCTTCCAGATTCCTTGGAGGCTGAAATTTCACAGATCCATAATGCAACCAACTTTATACTCATTCTTCTTAAAATTTCGCAAGGATCTCAATGGCGAGATCAATTTTCTGATTTGAGTTGTAGATCTCTAGTCAACCCAGAGGAGGGAATCTTTAGAGAATCATAAGGGGAATCTAAAATATTCCTACAGGCCCGGATTTTACCAGTGTCAAAATTCGACAAATGGATAGTCAATTTTACACCTCTCAACGACACAAATTCAGTGGTGTAGTCAGTTTTTTTAGCTGAGCCTTCTATTTTTTGGCCATTTTCCATATTGGAGTGATGGTTTGAGATTTTTTAGTGTGGATAGTCAATTCTATGCCATTCGGCGCCACAATTTCGATGGTGCATTCAGATCCTGTAGCTGAGTATTCCATTCTTCAATCAGCATCAGAGTTGAGGTATATGAAGTGTTGTTGTCAAGTACCTATTTGATCATTTTTTCTGTGACGTACTATGTTGTTTCAATTCCTGCTTGGTGTATAATGCAGAATCTTTGTGTCTATTTCATGTGAGATTTCTTCATCATGGATTGTTATATATGTTTTGATTGAGATCTATTTATTTCCATGATGGCGGGCTACTCATTGTCACCATGGGTGTTTTGGTTGAGATCCCTTTGATGCCATGATGGCGGGATACTCATTGTCACCATGTGTAAGATTATTTCATGCTGGTAGGAGGTCTATTGTGAGTGATAGTTCTTATAGCAGAACATCTCATGGAGAGACTTTGGCACTCATGTAGAGGGCACATGTCCTTGTATGATAGAAAACATATTCCATGTACATCCTCCTCATTTTCAACACTAAATGAAGTGGCCAACACCATCATGACACCGGGCCCGGAGACGTAGTCCACACTGGATGAACTCCATTATCAATGTCTCTTGTTTATGATTTGCTGATTGTCATTATGTTTCGATTTTCTTAAGCATGCATATATGTTCATTTATGTTATGTTAAAATGCAATTCTAACCACATCATGGGAGTAAAAGATCTTGGTTAAAACCTGGAGTTGAGTCAACTTGGATCAAGTTTGGTATCAGAGGGGTCTTCACATGGATGTGAATTGCGTGCGTGAACTATGGAATGTGCAACAATGGAGGATGACAAAGAGATGTACGAGGCCATGCTCAGAGTGTCCAAAAACATGGACAAATGTATGAAGCTCTACAAGAAGAGACAGAGGAAAGGCAACGATTGCAGATTTAGTTGCAAGCCACAGAAGAGGCACTGGAAGAACTGAAGCACAACAACTAAAGACTTCAAGTAGATAACGATAAATTGAGGATGCTTCTATAGGAAGAGAAAGAGGAGAAATAGAGGTTGCCACGACAGCTAGAAGCTAAGGATGAGGCCTTGGAAAAGCTGCAGCGTGACCCCTGTGAGGTAAAAAGTAATTCTCTTGCTTCATGTATGTTCCCTGATGATGATTTCGTTGTTTTTGAAAATCATACCACAAGAATTGGCTTCAAACTTCTGAAGAGAATGGGGTATGAAGGAAAAGTCTTGGGAATTAATGGCTAAGGTATTGTGAACCCCATCAAAGTAGAGGAATTACCTCGTAAGGGAGGACTTGGGTATGTCAGGAAGGAAGTTGGGGAATGCACCAAGACAACTAGTGAACCATCAACAATAGATGAAGAGAATCCCTCATCACTTCTTTCCAACTCGACAGTGGAGGTAAAAGATGTTGATTTCCCTTCAGTTTCATCTTCACATAGTATAAATTCTACTGGAAATGTATAGATACCAATTACATGGACAAACATGAGGCTTCTTACCAGGATGAGGTACAAGGAAGAAGAACTTGGTGTTAATAGCCAAGGTATTACTCAACCATTGGAGGTTGTGCAGAGGCCTTAATTTGCATGCTTGGGATACACCAAAGGATAATTCTCAAGGGTGTCATATGCTTCCAAGACATTGTTGAAATCGTCGAGGAAAGAGAATGATAGGAACACATCACCATCATCCCATGGCAGTTCCCTTTGCAGGGAAGGAGTTGAGGCAAGCTATCATTGTTACAGATCCACTTGGGCACATCACTCCTATCATTCAAATTAGTACTATTGGGGCTCATCAAATGCTAATTCAGTTGCTACATTCCCTAGACAAGTCATCACCTTGAAAGATTCCTTCCCTGAGAGTTTCTTGGCATGAAGCCCTCCAGAAATGCCTCCTTGAGGGACCAGCACAGCCTTGGTTAGGTGTAAGTGTGCTTCAGTGTAGGTAGGCCCATGTCAGGGTGCATTTCAAAGCACTTATTCCCACTTTAACCTGCAATGGGTGAGATTGAACGAAATCCACATAGGGTTCTGGGAATATTCTTATCTTTTGGAGCTTTCTAGAAGATTCCCACAGTTATCATCTCCTATGAGTTCAAAATTGGATAGGGAATAAGTTAAGTAACCTCCTATCCTCTCATCTCTTCCTCCATGGAAACTAACTCTAAGTTTGGAAGGCCATTCAATACCCTCATTTATGACCAAACCTCCTCCATTTTCCTATAAATTAAGCACTCATATAAGTGGTCAGGGCATAGAATTTGAGAATTTGTAAGGAGATATTGTTGGTGTGAGGTTTGAGATTGTAAGCAAGTATTGTTATGCTGCTAGTGTGTTGTGATTTTGATGTGATGTTGGTTGGAAACCAAGCTGGAGGAGTGACATTGGATCAGACTTCATAGTTGTAACTCTTCCTTCTACTTAATAAAGTTGTTTACACCTTTTCCCATATTCTTGTCTTTATGTGTGATGATTATATGTATAAATGCTTTCAATTCCATTTTCTTATAGTAGATATATCTCTTGATTTGATTGGTTTTTGTCCTCTATTTATGATTGCAGGTACTTGTCGAGCGATTAAGTTTGAGGAGGAGTGATGGGAGCCATACAAAGGAGATAGAGGGAAAGCGAAAGATAACAAGTAGGTCCCTTTTCTTATTTATCTTCTACAGAAAAGGGTTAAGCGCTTTAAATCAATTGTTCTAGGTGTAGCTACCCACTTAGGGAAATTGTGTTTATCTGTAGATGAAAAATTCCACATAACAAATTGGCGACCATACTCAGGACCAATTATTGTTCTGGGTAGTTTACCTTCATCCTAGTACACCCTAGTAGACTTTACTTGCGTCCATTGATCTTGTTTCAACCTTTTTGAAGTTTTTTCTGGTAAAAATTTTGTTTGAAAGCCCTAGGATGGCCTCTCTGGCACCAACACAGGTTTGGTCAAGAGACATAGTGTTGCAAAGCACCCTTGGCTTGAGGATAGTGCTCTAAAGTGCACTGTCTCCCATTCAGGGCTGCGTTGATCCTCCTTAGGTCAAAAACCCCACCTTTGACTTGATTTTTCCCAAATTTCCCTCTGTTTTTGCTTGCTAAAATGTCAATGATTGTTGTACTTCTGAAATCAATTTGTGTTTCCTCTCTTAGTGCTATTTTGGCCTTGATTGTTTAGTGTTTCTTAAATGATTTCTTTATCACTATCAATTCTTTGTCAAAGTTAGTCTATAGTCGATTAATTTTTGTTCAAAAGAAAGTGTCGTAAAATTCTTCATTTCTTTCGAAAAGGAAATATCGTAAATTCTTTGTTCTTGCAAAAAGATTGATTGATTGTATGTGCATTAGTTTCCTTTTTTTCATCTCAACATTAAGGGAATTGAAAAGAAACTTGAATCGTGCATTGAAAAAGTTTGTGTGTGCTCATAGGAATAGTTTAGGGAAATTTCATGAGATGTGCTCTTTGTTCTTTGATTAAAAGAATTTGATTGCTCTATCCCTACTAGATAAGGTTTTCATTGTTCAAATTGAATGAAAAGAATGCTTATCATATTAGTTGAATTCTAGGAATTTCAAATACATCACGAGGTGAATCTTGAAAGGCAAATTATTAATCAAGATCAACTTAAAATTAATCTCAATTAACCAAATGGAGCATTGTCACCTAATGCAAAACATTTAGAGGTTCTAGGCTAGAGACATGTTGCAGTGTCGTAAAACATAGCAGTTGTCGCTAATGTGTCTACGATACATTCCAAGTGTGATATCTCATTCCACGTATGTGAGTATATCATAGCTCATCCATGTACCTTTGGGTATATAAGGCGGTGTTACAGTACGTAAAGTATAAAGGAAATCTCTCACTGTGCGGTTTCACATTAGACAGTGCTAATATGGATTGGGCCTCCACGTACTTTTGGGTATATATGGGAGGACTAAATTAGGTTGTTATCCATCCTTAGGTAACCGAGTCGGCCACCTTGTACACTGTGATACACTGAACACAACATTGGGGGAGATTGCCAGCACGTATGTTAAGTTCTTGGTTTACTAAGCAATTTATTGCAGTTCACAGTTGCTTGGTAATCCTTTTGCCTAGATTATCCCTATTTTGTTTTTTTATGTTTTTATTTTGATTAAAATAAATTAATTGACCGTGGATAACATCCTCCACACTCACTCCTTAGTTGATCTTAGGTTGAGACATATGGCAACAACTTTGGAGTCCACCGATCAAGAAATTCCTTTTGATGGGAATCCTAGTCCCTTTCCTCCTTTCAGAAATATTGGTTCTCCTTATATGGCTACATTGTCCCTTCCAGGATTTACCATTGGCTTGACAGTATGGTTGTTTTCAATGTTGTTGGTTCAAAATGTCGTGATTTCTCTACAATCGAGTACTCTTCCAACTGGACAAAATCAACCTCCAGTTGATCCTAAAGTTGACCCCTTGCCTTCTTCCTCAGTTTTTTCTTCCTCCCCTTCTTCCTCTTCGCCTGGTGAAAGTATTGACACTAGTAGCTAGGTGGCTAAGAAGAAGAAGAAAGGGAAGAAGAAGAAGAAGAAAATTCAGCAAGGGGGCAACCAAGCAACCATTGCTTTGAATGCAACTTCTGATGAAAAATAGTTCACTAAGCCTCACAAAGTTCGATATCCATGAAAAATTTGTATGGGAGACCATATTCTTCGAATTTGTCCTGATATTCCTCAAATATTAGAAGAATGGTCTTCTCATTCACATCATCCTGTGTCATCAACTTCTGGAGATCATGCTAGTGACACACCATCAACTAGTGTTAGTAAAGTTCATGGAAAGAAGGGTAAAGTTAAGTTTCCCTATAGGTTATGTGAAGGGAATGACCCCATTCACCTTTTTCACTATTTGGATGAAGCCAAAAAAGTGTTCGATAACCATCCTGCGTCTCCACAGTGACTTCCATCTAGTTGCAGGAGACTCTCCCTTAATCCTTCACTAGTTGATAAAGTGACTGGCCTAAATCAATAGTTGGTCAAATCCACTCTCCCTGAATGTGAATCTCATGAGTCTATACCTGACCAATCACAGGTCGAGGAAATAGTTGACCCGATTTCACCTTCAGTTAATCATACCTTTCCCGAAGAGAGTGAATATGATACCATTGAGGTTCTTTTCGTTTCTTTAGATTCCAATGAGCTTGGAGTCAACCCTCCTGTTCCATCAAGAGAGGAGGAAAATCCTCCCGTTCTCATAACTCAAGGGGGTAATTCTCCCATTCTTACGGTACCCCCTCTAAGTAGTCTAGTCACTTCCTTTGATTGGAATCGACTGGCAGGATATTGTCTTCCTTCTTATGTGCCTTTCTAGATCATAGTACAAGTTTTTAATATGATTGTACCTGGCACTATTATAGATGAAGGTGCATATGTGAGCATCCTTTCCTCCACTACTTGGCAAGCGCTTGGTTCACCACCACTTGTGCCTATTACCCAGGATCTGTTGGATTTTAATAGAGGAACCAGTCAACCATTAGGGATCCTTCCTCAATTGCCTATTAGTTTGGGAGGAAAAAATGTTTATCTCAATGTGACGGTAGTCCCAGGCCCTATAGATTACAATTTACTTCTTGGGTGTGACTATGTTTATAACATGGGAGCTATTTTTTCAACACTCTTTCGAGTGATGTGTTTCCCACATGAAGGTAAAATTGTCATCGTTGACTAGATTTCATTTCCTGGTCCAAATATGGCTTCCAGTCAACCATCTTCCCTAAATGGTCCTTTTGTCCCAATGGTATCTTCCCCGCCACTTGTCAATTATGTAGCAATGCGTTCCATGCCTACATCAACGGACGATCAATTCCGTGATGTTGTACATTATGTATTGGGGGCATTGGAACCATATATCAGATTCCTTGTTACGAATCCCTTCCAGAGAATTGTTCTTTCGTCCGATGAGAACCTCTTAGAAGTCATGACCTCTTATGGGTCGTGATCAAGGAATCATGAGGATAGTTCTTGGTCTTATGTCAACCTCGTTAAAAAATGAAACAAAGGGCATGAGGATAGTTCTTGGTCTTGTGTTGACCTCGTTAAAAAATGAAACAAAGGGTATGAGCATATTTCCTTGTCTTGTGTCAAGATAATTAAAAAATGAAACAAGGAATATGAGGATAGTTCTTTTACCATGTCAACCTCATTAAAAAATGAAACAAGGTCCCTTGGAGCAAAGTTCCAATTCGAGTCTTTGAGTAGATCTCGTAAAATTCCAGTAGATTCTTTCACTTGATCTCGTAAATGAACCTTCCCATCCACTTTATAGCCACGAGTAGTCTACTTAGGTGAATGTAATGAAGCTTGGGGGGCATGCACCTAGAATTGAGTCATCATGCTGGGGGCATGTAAACCAATTCCAAGCATATTTTTTTGTTTCAAGCTTGTGTAAACATGAAACTCAATCCAAGCATAGTTCCCTATGGTTCAAACTTGTGTAAAAATGAACCCATCTCCATTTTAACCCTCGTGATTGCCATTCCATTAGCCTCTTCCCTTAGATGAGACAAGTGGTTTTTCTCCTTCCATTGTCACTAGTTGCAATGAGTGGTCTTATTAGCTAGCCTCTTCACATAAATCAACATGTTTTAAGAAGTTCCAACATCATCGGAACCAATTTCTATCCTAGACACCAATCATTCCTGAAATTGGAGTCCTCTTTAAGCTCTTTTCAGACTCTCGAAATATGAAAAGATTACCGAGCCTTGTCCTTTTCAGCTTGTTAACGGATTAAAAATGACATCTACTCAGTATAAGTTTAACCCTTTTTCGAACAGAGATAGGTTATTTACGAAAAAGGAATACGTTGATCGAACATGGTCAATAGGTTTTCTCTCGTATTATTTTATGCTTTTTCGGACTTGAGAGACAAATCTATGAAAAGAATTTGTAGAGTATTTTTTTTGTCCCTTTTCAAACTCTCTAAACATGAAAAGGATTGAGTTATCATTGTCGTTAAACCCGTTAAAACATCAAATAGTGAGAAACTTGTCCATCATGAAGAGACCAAGTTTCAGCTTCTCTAGACTTGTTAAAACATCACATAGCGATGGATTCACTCGAAGGGTGGTATATTATACAACAAACATATGTTATCCTCCTTAATCTTGGTAAAAATAAAGAGGTACTGGTCAACAATGATTGGGGAAAATGGGAAAAGGGGTAAACCACTTTATGGTAGTAGGTCACTCTTAAACATGACACTTTAACTTCATCATTGTGACTACATGGCTTGTGTTATTTGCTTGATGGTCATCATACCTTGGTCTATCATACCATACATTACTTTTTTTTTGGGTCAATGCTGCCAATTCATTCAGTTTCGCCGACATGTTCAAGAGAAGTCACTCAGTTAAATTCATCCTTTGCAATACTCATAAACCTTCATTTTCATGACTGCCATTCTTGAACCCTGTGTCGTAAGTCACATTCCGTCTCAAAAAATCATTACACTCGTTTTGTGTCCTTGATGTGGGATACATCAGGACCCTCCTGCAACGAGTCACTTCTTGTCGACATCAACACATTATCCAAGAAGTTGACTTAGAAACACCCTTTCAGTACCTTGAGGCTTGCATACATCAATGGAAAGTTTCTTGCTTCTGATGATAGGTTGACATCACTGGCCTTCGACCAAAAGACTTTGTATGGTGTTTGACATTAAAACATCCATTCACACCATGCAGAATGTACTACAATACCTTGAGGATCATTATCATTATCAGTGATTTCTCTCACATTTGTTAACGACTTACATCATTAGCTGGTACTCGGATAGTGTCTTCCCATGTTCGACTTCAGGTCACATATTCACATGGTTAGACTCGTACTTGAGTGAACGATTGAACAAGATAGAAGACCCTGAATCTAGTTTCATCCATCCGAGCTGCGATTTCAGGAAAGTACCAAATCATCCGTATGATGGATTTACACTGATGGTCATCCCATCATGGGTCTAAATTTGTAGACAACTATCTATGTACTTGTAATGAAAGTTTAAATGTTGAGCATGCATATGGCTTCACTCAGAAATTCATGAAAAATCCAAAATATCATGATATTATGTATTGTAATTGATGCAGGTCACCATCTGCTTCAGAACCTCCTCATCACATCGTAAAGCATATCACTCGACATTATCATTTTTGACTTCATGCTTTAGGGGGCAGCTGTTACAGATCCATTTGGGCACATCACTCCCATCATTCAGATCAGTACTATTGGGGCTCATCAAACCCTAATTCAGTTGCTACATGCCCTAGACAACTAATCACTTTGAAAGCCTCCTTCCCTGAGAGTTTCCTGGCCTGAAGCCCTCTACAAATGCCTCCTTGGGGGACCAGCGTAGTCTTGGTCAGGGTTAAGTGCACTTTAGTGTAGGTAGGCCCACGTCAGGGTGCATTTCAGAGCACTTAAGCCCACATTGACCTGCACTGGGCGAGCTTGAGCAAAATCCACATAGGGTTCTGGGAATATTCTTATATTCTGGAGATTTCTAGAAGATTCCCACACTTATCATCTCCTATGAGCTTGAAATTGGATAGGGAATAAGTTAAGTAACCTCCTATCCTCTCATCCCTTCCTCCATGGAAACTAACTCTAAGTTTGGAAGGGCATTCAATACCCTTATTTATGACCAAACCTCCTCCATTTTCCTAAAAATTGAGCACTCATCTAAGTGATCAAGGGCTGGACTTTGAGAATTTGTAAGGAGATATTGTTGGTGTGAGGTTTGAGATTGTAAGCAAGTATTGTTGTGCTGCCGGAGTGTTGTGCTTTTGATGTGATGTTGGTTGGAACCCAAGCTGGAGGAGTGACATTGGATTAGACTTCATGGTTGTAACTCTACCTTCTCCTTAATAAAGCTGTTTACAACTTTTCTCACATTCTTGTCTTTATGTGTGATGATTATATGTGTAAATTCTTTCAATTCCATTTTCTTATAGTAGATAGATCTCTTGCTTTGATTGGTTTTTGTCCTCTGTTTATGATTGTAGGTACTTGTCGAGGGGATTAAGTTTGAGAAGGAGCGACATGAGTCATACAAAGGAGACAAATGGAAAGAGAAAGATAAAAAGTAAGTCCCTTGTATTATTTATCTTCTATAGAAAAAGGTTAAGCGCTTTAAATCTGTTGTTCTAGGTGTAGCTACCCACCTAGGGAAATTGTGTTTATCCATAGATGCAAAATTCCACATAACACTCATTGCCATAATTACACCAGAGACAACAAGGAAAGGTATAAAAAGTCTCAATATTCGAATATTCATTTTTATTACAATCATGTTGTTAATGATGGGCATAAAACATGGCATGAAAAAACATGTACCTTTTGTGGTTTTCATACCCATATATTTGCTAAGTGCTAGAAGAAATGGCAGCACGAAAGAGGATGACTTGTGAAAGACCTTCTCCACCCTAGGGGAAGAAACATGTAAAGAAGATATGGAGGTAGAAGACTTATTGTAGTCATTGCAACATAAGTGGTCATCAGAGAGCCACATGTTGGAGGTTCCATCTAGAGCAACATCACAAGGACAAAGCATCCGTGCATGAAGCAGGTGGAACCATTGTTCGACCAATGATCCATTACCTTTGACAAGTGATAAATGGTTCTTCTAGGTGTGGTAGAATGTCATGGTATTATTTTTGCCAATCATGTTTGTGTTTTAAACTATAAAAGTGATTATGTGTTTTCCATCACGTGTTGGAGCAACAATGATGTCTCATGTTATTTTGTGTTGTAATTTAAACTGTGAAAGTGATGTTTTGTTTTCCATCACTTGTTGAAGCAACAATATTGTTTGGTATTATTTTTGTAAATCATGTGGTGTAGTGATGATGTGTTTTCCATCACTTGTTGAAGCAATAATGATCTTGGCCTTGTTTCCATGGCTAGGATATTATTTCCATTTTGACATAAACTTGGCCACATAGTATGTGTTATAAACTCATGGAAAGTATGTGATGCTTGGGTCATTAGTTGGTCATGTAAATTAAGCATGAAATTTAAAAAAAATGTACTACATGGTTGCAGGAGATGCAGGTGTCGGCTCATCGCTTATGGCTCTGAAGGACAAAGGTGAAGGAGAAGGAAGGATGACTTATTAGAGACTTGTGGTGCAGACAAGGTACAAAGAAGTTGCAAATTATTTTCATGCTTTTGGAGGGCCAAAATCTTCTCAATGGGGAGGATTGATCTAGGTGGATTCATACACATGCAGAAGTATAAGGGGGCTCAAAAATGGTCAAAATTCAAAGTGGTCAGACTTCTCTCAAGCCAACACTAGATTGAAGTTCTCATCACCCTGATTCAAATGGTGTGAATGGCACTCAAATCCGAGCTCGTATGGAGGAGATAGAGCCAGTCAATGTTTTGGTCAAAGTTGGCTAGTGGGCAAGTTTCAAGTGTCCTACAGATTCACCGTTAACCGATGTGGAAACTTAGCTCCTGAGAGCAGGAGAAATTGTGGCCTCTTTAAATTGCCCAATACCCCTTATTTTCGAAAAATTTGAAAAACAACCAATGGTTTTTATGAAAACAAAAAATATATTAAAATAGGTGGCAGGCCATGACCCCATCCACCTCTATCAAACTTTCTATAACATATATATATATATATATATATATATATATATATATATATATATATATATATATATATATATAAATTTCAAAGTGTGGTGGGGGATGGGTTGTCACCCTCACCACCCCTGGACCACACATCAACAATCAACATATATTATAAACAACCCGGGATAGGTGGGACGCCACCTGCGGACCCGGCCCACACCCTCCTCCAGATGTCATGTGTTACTTCGTGGGCGGCAGGGTTTGAAACGGCCTGGCTGGAACAATCGGCCCGCTGCTCAGGCGCTCACACCAACACAAACTTCGTGCCAACCATTTAACACCAATACATGCCACTCTTAAAACAAAACATCCAACGGTTATACAACACCTAAACCACCCAAAACAATTTGCCTTAACATATAACCGCGTCAAAAAACAAACGCGTGCATTTTTCGAGTGGTTAGGATTTGATCCCTCGACCTCTGCACCTCCAACAATCTGCCTTAACCAACATGCCATGAGGGATCTCTTGTTAAATCCGTCACCCATTTTGTATAAAAACCCTCACACAGTGATTTTCACGGGGAGAGG
Organism: Pinus tabuliformis; assembly: GCA_031772625.1. NCBI lineage: Eukaryota > Viridiplantae > Streptophyta > Pinopsida > Pinales > Pinaceae > Pinus > Pinus tabuliformis. The sequence goes on along the minus strand of CM062804.1, from coordinate 338,270,052 downwards.
GACCGAGAACAGAACGAAGGGACACCAAGATGGAACGGAGGGCGCCTGTCATGCGGAAAGAGTCAATTTTGCGGACAAAACCAACCTCCCTAGAAGCTAAGGCTTTCTAGTGACAAACAAGACAATCAAGCACTATCCTTCCCTACATATGCATTTAAAATACAAGCAACTAGGTGTTTAAAGCATACCTTTAGTCCAACGCTGTTTGTAGCAGCCAAGCCTCTCCGATCCAGATGAGCTCCTCCTTCTCTTTGAAACCTGCATTCACTAACAAGCAAACGATTACATAGCACCTGAATAACTCATATAATAAAACATATTCATCATAAAGACCAAGGAGTATATGAAACAAATTATAAAGAACAACTTGTTGAGAAGAATGAACTTAATTGTATTAATTGGAAACAAAAGAAACCATTACAACCAGTGCCTTGGTGTTGTGCAGGTCCCTCCCAGGGTCCAGCAAGAGCTCTCCTTTACTTTGATCAGCTCACCCACTTCCAAATGAAGCTAAGAAAGGACAGGAATCTCTCCTCTCAAGCTCTATAAGGGAGTCCTAATTTCAGCAGCATCTACCCTTAGGAATGTTCAGCTTTCAACCTCCCCTCCCTCTGGCCCAATGCCCGTATTTATAATGCTTTGGAGGAAGTTAATCAGGTCCACCATGAATGGGATAAGCCCCTCTTTCAATGGGATAGCTCCCCTCTTCATGGGATAAGTTCCTCTTTCTTTGGGATGCATGAACCATCTGGAGGCGCTCAATACACGTCAAACCATCTTCTAGAATGCTCTAGAATCGACCACAAGTAACTTTTTTGAAGTAAAACTCGCGCCTTTTGACCTTTACAGGAGTACGCACCCACCCCTTTACAGACAGAGCATACAAGTACGCAGGTAATGTGAACTTGAGGTGCGTACACACAGGTAAGGCTAAGAGAAACTGCGTAACCAGAGTTAATTGACTTTTTAAGGACTTTCTCTCTTTCTTGGAGTTTGACATGAGGAGTAGAGGTATAAGACTTGCCAAGGAGGATAGTATGACAGTTGATGGAGCCATACTAACTGCAAATAGTCATGGTGACAAATTTTAGTGTAACAGATTGCCCCCTAAAGTGCAAAGAATGTAGTAGATTAGGGTTTCATATCATCTAGGAAGGGTGAAGCACTTTATCATTTCAAGGATTATCTTGTGGAGATCCCAGTCAGAACCTGCAAATATTCAACACAAAATACATATATAAGATCATATCATCGCTGAGGTAGGCATTCCCATACTCAGATAAAACTTTTAACTAACAAACTAACTACTGCTCTGATACATGAATGATTTCGCAGTACATCACAATCATAGACTCATGTAGACACAGTATGGATGCAGCCATCTATTTATGATTAATCTACTATATAATGAATACAAAACTCCTCGCAGCCTGGATGGTGGAAACTAGATCCAGGGTCTTCATTTCCACTTCCTGAAATAGTACGATTCTATCCATGCGAATAAATGAGTTGATGTCGAACATGGTAGAAACCACTTGATTACCAGTCAATGATGTAAACTATTAACAAGTGTGAGAGAGACCACCAGTGATGTCAATGGTTCTCAAAGTACCCAGTACAGTCCATGAGATGTGAATGAATGCGTTGATGTCGAACATGTCACGGAATCCTTCGATCGAAAGTCAATGATGTAAACTGTCGTAAAAGGCAAGAAACCTGCCATTGATGCATGCAGATTTCAAGGTACTGACGATTTCTAGGTCATCTTTCTAGATAATGTGCTGATGTCGATAGAAAGCGACCCATTGCAGGCAAGCCCACAACACGAAATCATAAATCAAGTTGAAGAAATGTAGCTATAAGGACTGACTCAGGGATGGTCAAGATGGATGACAGGTATTTTGCAGATGAATGGTTTATTTGCAGTGACCTCTTGAACACATAACGACACAACAGATGGCTTGGTGACAATTGACCCAAAGTTAATACCCAGAAACCGGCTGAAGATTTTCAATGTGGCTTGATCAACTTTTAGGCAAAGGATTTCCCAACCCAGGTGAATGAAAAGTGTCGTGTTCAAGAGTGGTGATAAGGTTTTTCTGTGACAAAGGATAACAAATAGGCTCATTTTTCTCTCTTTTCCCCCACCATTTCTGGCAAGTACCTCTTTATTTTTTACAAGCTTGAGGAGGATAACATATGCTTGATTATAAGCTCATCCTTCGGATGAGTCCAACTTAGTTTAGATTCGAACCCTAAGAAGGAGTGGTCCGTTCCTGTTTGTAATCGAACAGGTCCTTTACTGTGAAATTTTAACGAGTCCAGTATAGGAGAAACTCGGCGTTTTTCAATTTTAGAGAGTCTGAAAAAACTTAAGAAGACTCCAGGGTTGAACTTTTTCGTAAATTTGTTTCTCCCAAGCCCGAAAAAGTATAAAATAATACTTGAGAGAACCGCTTGATCTTTACGACCAAGGAGTACTTTCATGATTAGTGTCTTTGACCTGAAAAGTAAAAAGCGATCAAGGACACGTCGTTTTATTTCCAATATCGAATTTGAAACGACAAAAATCTGGCAATCTTTTCGTGTTTTTACGGTCAGAAAAGGGCTATAAGAGGACCGTCTTTTAATTCCGTTTTAACGAGTGTAAAAGAAACGCTCGGCAATCTTTTCATGTTTTAGGAGTCAGAAAAGGGCTTAAAGATGACTCTGATGTTTTTGTTCGTAAAAAATGACAATTTTCCCTGAAAATCCTTTATCCTGCACAAAAACCAACACATTACTCATACCTGTTTAAGATAGATAAAAATACTTTGAAAAATACCTTTTCATGGTGAAAAATAAACAAATTTACCATTTATTTACCCATAAAACCTATAAAAAGGGCTTTTACCAATTCATTTTTACCATTTTACTGTTGAGGAGAGAAAAAGGGCTTTTTACAAGAAACTTCCCGTGGACATTGCAGAGAATCCGACCGTCGAAATCGAACGCCGTCTCTTTCAGGTATTCTACAACATCCTCCTCTTCATTTTCATCCATTTAGAATTTGTTTTTAGGCCCTAGATTTTATTTTTTGGAGGCTTTGGGGTTTCAAGATCCGCCTTTCGGGGTACGTAGGTGCCACACTAGGGACCCGCGTACCCCGACATTTTCTCAGGTAGGAAAATGTCGGGCGTATGCATCTTGCCTCAAGAGAACTCGCGTACCCACACTCTGTTCCTAAAGGCAGGGTGCATACACCGCGCAAAGGGTTTTCAAACCCTAAATTCTCCAAATTGGACCAACAATTTTTTATTTTATGGATTCTAATGGATGTTTTCTGGTGTGTAGATTGCCCACCATGCTTGATTGGCGCGAGAGAGAGCACGAAGATGTTGATTTGGCCGCCATTAATCATCAACCGTCAATTGATGCTTTGAAGGCATGCGGTCTTTACAAATACTGGGCCATACCTAGCATGAGGGCCCAGGTGCGCTTTCTAGAGTGGGTGGTAGAAAGATGGAACGTTCAGGACCAATGTTTTTATATTGGAGGGCACCAACTCGAGATAGAGCCCTCAGATATATACTTTCTCACTGGTTTGCCCAAGAGAGGCGAACACTTGACTCTGTTCGGGACTAGGCCGGGTGGCTAGTCCATCGCTAGTCTCCGACTAGAGTGGTGCAACAGTCCATCGCTAGTCTCCGACTAGAGTGGTGTAACACTCAGACTCAGGAGAAGGGGATAGAGATCAAAACTATATCCCGACCTGAACTTATGGTGATTGCTTTCACAGTTACCAGACTTTGCGGGGCTGTCACTTTACACATTGCCACTGGATCCCAGATGCGGATGGCGATTGATTGCTATCGAGGTACCATTTTCAACTGGTGTGATGCTGTGTTGGCCAATATAAAAGGCCAACTGACTAGAGCCAAAAACGGCCAGCTAAAGACCTTTGGTTATGGGCCTTTAGTTGTGAGTTTTGGCTTAGAGAGAGTTCCGATGTTGATCCCGCAGCATTGAGGTTGGGCTTCCTCGAGAGCCCAAGTTGATGCGATGGGTTGCGGTTATGGACCGACATCCTGATGAGGGAACGGGGGTTGTCCGATTTACTCCGGAGTACTTTCACTGGTTAGAGGACCAGGTCTTTTCTATACAGGATTTTCCTTATGCCGGAGCTGATTTTCGTGGAGATCCGAACATGGTTCTTCCACCGGGAGAACAATGGGATGACACAGGTAATTCATTTTTCACAAGTTTTTAAATTATCTATTTTTTTGTTTTTTATATCGTCTCAAAATTGACAGTAATAATTTTCAAAATGCAGATGTAGGCCCATGTCGTCCAGCCAATCTCCGGCCTTTCGAGAGAAGACTACCAGTTGCACCGGCACCGGCCCCATAGGACGAGGCCGCAGAGACCTTAGCTGAGTTGGAACAAGACCTAGAGCGTCTTACGGCAGATATACCAGAGACTACTATAGATGATATTCCTATCAGGCTTCAGCGCTATGTAGTCGCAGTCCCAGGACCTTTTAGAAGGTTCTTGTGTAGGGTAGCCCGTGCAGTGGTGTCATATAGGGAGCATCACCAGTGATTGGATGGTCGTTTTTGTAGACACATGTGACATTTTGGTGTTTTGTACTTATCATTTTTACCGATCATAAGGTGTTTTTCAACCTATGATCGAAGACGATGTATTTTTTGACACACTCCTATCTATATATATCATTACTACCGGCTTATCTTGTTAAACATGTGTGATGAAATGTTTTTAAATTTACATGTATGATTATTGCAAATGTCTATTTAACATTCGAGAAGCAATTGCATCTGCTAATGTATTTAAAGACCTTGGAATATGCTGATATTCAATGTAATCAAATTCACGTTCCAAGAGACGCACTCTCAAAAATAACCTTAATAACACTAGATTTCTAATGGCATACACTCTATTAAGCTGTAATACAACGAGTTCAGAATCTAACCTCACTATCAAACTCCGAATCCCAAATGAAATAGATTCAGACAATAACTCAATCACTGCACTGTATTCTGCAATGTTGTTTGTTGTTTGACCGAGGCTCACCCCATGCATAGACACTAACTCGTTAGAGGGCGAATAGATAACCCAAGCTGCGGAAGAGATATTCCGTGTACTACGACAAGCACCATCAGCAAATCCAATGTATGTTTGGAGAGGCATCGACATCTGCAAACATCAAGAGTAAAACCAAGATAAGCAGAATAACGACGAAAAACACACTCTCTAAGCTAAGCACACTGTCTAAACTAACAAACGCACCAGCTAGAAAGAAAAACCTAACCTAACTAAAAATCTCCATACCCATCATTTAAGCATAATACCTCTTTAAGTAAAGTCCATTTCTGGGTTTACCCAAAGAGTCCCCGTCAAAGTCTACCAGCTCATAGGCCCCTTTTTCTAGCTTTCGCTTGACAATATAGGGCCCATGCCACATAGGAACGAATTTTCCAGCACCTAATTTATCATTAGCTTGATCATATAATAACACTAGGTCTCCTTCCGAAAAATTTCGAGGGGTCACATTTCGATCATACTGAGCTTTCATACGTTTTGCGTGAGTCTCGATTGCTAATGCAGCATCACGTCGAGTCTCATCTAATTGAGCTAAGTATAATAAACACTTCTCCTCTTCGGAGGTAGCTAGAAGTAATTCGATGGCCATTTGCAGTGACGGGATTTCGCATTCAATGGGCATCACAGCTTCCAAACCATAAACTAGTTGGAAAGGAGTGAACCCTGTTGATGTTTTCACTGAGGTTCGGTATGCCCAAAGCGCTGAAAATAACATGTTGTGCCAATTTGACCGATGAATACCAATGATTCGTCGGATCATGATAACTAAAACTTTGTTGATGGACTCAACCAGACCATTCGCTTGTGGATAATAAGGAGTTGAACTATCGTGACGCAAACCAAGTTGGCTTGTAAGTTCTGTCATCATAATGTTTCGAAAATGGCGCCCATGGTCAATGATTATCGCTTGTGGGACACCAAACCTAGCAATAATGTGATTGAATATGAAAATTGCAGCTGTCTTGCTGTCTGCCTTGAATGTAGGCATCGCCTCGGCCCACTTAGTAAAATAATCAACCGCAAGGATGATATACGCATCCCCCCTGGCCGAGTGAGGGTTACATGTAATAAAATCGATACCCCATTTGGCAAAAGGACCAACGGAAATTATAGGGTGGAGAGGAGTAGGTGGAGCGCGCATCTTTCGATCAAACACTTGACAATTGTGGCATTTTCGGACCCCAGTAATACAGTCTTTAAACAAGGACGGCCAGAAGTAGCTAGCGCGCAATATCTTTTGGGCTGTGGCATACCCAGACATATGACCGCCACACGCTCCAGAGTGACAGTCATTCAGAACCCTTTCAGCTTCCTCGTGAGTTAAGCAACGTCGAAAAACCAAATCTGCCCCACGACGATAAAGAGTATCTCCAATAATTTTGTATTGTTGGGACTGGAATCGAATTCTCCGACGTTCCGACTTTGAAACTTCGGGCCGAAAGGATTGGGTCTGGAGATAGACGATTATATTCCCATACCACGGATCTAAAGTGCTGATTAGAAACAAAGATTTGTCCGCAATGGGCTCCTATACCACAATTTCCGTGTCAGCACGCGGGAAGTCACACATTAACTCTGCAAAGACTAAAGATTTCTTAGACTTAGATTTCTCAAACTCCAAGTCGAACTCCTGCAGGATAACAATCCATTTGGAGTACTTGCCCCCTACCAATTGTTTAGTCAAAATGTAGATCATAGGGTTGCAATCCGAAATGACTGTAGTTTTACGAAGTAACATGTAGTGACGAAAACGCTGGACAGCTTGAACAGCTGCCAGTGCCAATTTCTCCACATGTGAATATTTTAGCTCAGTTGGGTTTAACGTCCGACTAAGGTAATATATCACATGTTCCGTTCTGAATTCATCTTCCTGAACTAAGACCATTCCAATGGTGGAATGGGAGGCGGAGAGATACAAAAAGTAATCCTGGTTGTAGTTGGGAGGATGCAGCAACGGTGCATGGGTCAACGCGTGCTTGAGTGCATCAAAAGATTTCTGAGCTATCTCATCCCAAGAGAATTGAGTATTCTGTTTCAACAACCGGGTGAAACCCTTTGTAACCTCGGTGTAGTTAGGAATGAATCGACGTAAAAAATTTGCTTTCCCCTGCAAACTTTGGAGTTGGCGAAGACTTGAAGGAGGAGGAAATTTGATGATAGCTTCTACCTTCGAGGGATCGACGTGAATGCCGGCTTTCGAAACTACAAATCCTAGAAATCGTCCCACTTCTATACAGAAGACACATTTGTGTGGGTTCAACCGAATTCGTTAATGCCTACACCTCATGAAAATTGCTCGTAAATGGACGAGGTGGTCAGCTCGATGTAATGAATGAGCAGGCAAGTCATCGAGATACGGTTGCACAATGTGTTTGATGTCATGAAACGCATAAGACATTGCCCTTTGAAAAGTTGCTCCGACATTCTTAAGCCCAAAAGGTAATTTGCAGTAAGCAAATGTCCCCCATGGACAAATGAAAGCCATTTTTGGTTGATCGGCAGGTAGAATATTGATTTGATTGTAACCGGAAAACCGTCCATAAAGGAAAATATTTCACTGCCGCACAATCATCAATTATTTGATCGATATAGGGTGTTGGGTAGTTGTCTTTTGGACAAGCTCGATTAATATCCCTATAGTCGATGCATATTCTTATTGTTCCCTATTTTTTGTTAACCGGAACAATATTCGATACCCAATCCGTTAACGGGATCGGATAAATGAAACCTGCTTTCAACAGCTTCTCTACTTCTGCTTTAATTGTAGCCGCCTTTCGTGGGTGAATCTGACGCAAACGTTGCCGGACGGGTTTAGCATCCGGGTAAGTTTTGATCTCATGGACAACAATCGCAGGATCAATTCCTGGCATTTCCTCATAGGACCAGGCAAACACGTCGCAAAATTCTTGAAATAGGGCCTTGTATATCTGAATTTCATCATCTGTACACGAGGCACCTATATGAATGTTCTCAACAATTCCAGGCTTGACTGAAATGTCAATGGGAATGGTTCGAGAAATGTTTCCCAAATTCAGCTCTGAATCAGGATGTTTCATTTGATTTTGAACTTCTTTGACATATTCAGCTGTAAAGATTGATGAGAAATCATTTTCAAAACGGTCATCCTCAAGTAAAAACAAAGATCTATGATGGAGATCTTCCCATGGTAAATCGTCTACACACAGGACTTCATGAAGTTGCTCGTCAGATGACACAACTTCGGGAAACGCTATTAACTCTGAGGTTGATGTGAAAAGTGATTCCTCGTGGACCACATTCATTTGGTCGATTTTGGTTGAAAGAGGGTCGGTAAAAGACTGCACAGCTTCATAGGCAATTTCATATGGACTCAAAGGCATAGCATCACCAAATGAGTCTATCTCAGATTCAGAAGGGACGATCCAAGGATCATCATAAACAATGGTGTCTGATGTAATCATATGAATGGATGCAAATGAAGACAATGCGTTGATAGGAGGAAAAGGAAAAGTTCGCAGTAAACCGGCATCTTTAACTAATCCTACTCCAACATCCTTATATGGGATAGTCGTTTTACCGACATGCTGAATACTCTCTGAAGAGGCTGGGTCGGATGAAAAGTAGGCTAGCTGGTCTATTGTTACGATCTTGCCATTATGCGGAAACTTGATTACTCGGAAGACCGATGAAACGACCGCTGTCATAGCATAAGACCAACTTCGACCCAAGAGAAGGTTGTAGTCTAGAGGGGCATCAACCACCTCCACATCCAGACTAACGGTTTTTCCTTCAACCCCTATAGGCAAATCCTGTAGAATGCCAAACGGATGAAACCCACGGCCATCAAAGGCCTTAAGAATTGTCGGGGATTGATTCAGTGAAGGAGAACCAAGCGATCTCCAACACTGTATCGACATAATACACATGGAAGCTCCCTCATCAATTACAGTCCGATGAATAGGCCTGTTTTTGACTATCACTGGGATCTGGAAAGCCATCTGATGAGGTAAACGCGGTGTACTATTTTCTAGATCAAAGATTATTAGGTTCGGGTCCTGAACATCAACAGCTCCTATAGCCGACAAAAGTAATTTACGCTGTGCTGGGCATGATTGCAGCACTTCCAAAGCCGACATTGCTAAGGGTGAAACAACTAAGTCCTCAACAATGTTATAATTCTGGGCCGCTCTCGCATGTGGATTGAAAGCAGAATTTCGAAGTATACACTTGGCGGGCGGTTTGATTACTAAGTCCGGGTTAGGTTTCTCGATTTGTAGTGGATCAGAACCGGGAGCTGAGGTTGATGGATTAGAATGAGAAGATTCTGCTTCTTTGCCATCAACAGGACTTTTACTACCATAATCTTGCGATCGAGTCGCAATCCGTACATGAGACATCATCAGTATGGGTTCTTCACTGGCACTCGAGGAAGAACCTATCATCTTACTCTCCTGCTTTGGAAATGGATCTTTCAAAACAGTAGGAGTTGGGGAACCTTTGACGATTTTCACAACCTCTGCCCGATGAGGGCAATCTCTTGTAAAATGATCCTCTTCACAAATAAGACAAGGATAACGAGGTTTGCGCTTTTCGTCATTGGTTTCCGACTTTTCAGTTTTCTCCTTTGGAGTTTTGTCTGCTTTATTCTTCTTCTTGCCTTTCTTTTTCCCACCGAATGTTGATTTAGCCGTAGATGACTCTACAGCATGAATATCGGCGGAAACTTCAGCAGAAGATTCTCCTGTCGGGGAGTCTGGTAAGGTTATAATAGGAGAAGAATTCTTTGAAGACTTCTTCTTACTTTTAGTATTCACCATACCAATCATGCCATCAGTGGCATGAGACCCCGAAGGAGCAGCAGCGATTTGATTTGACTTAGGAAGATCTGGGATCTTTTCGTGTAACGTACCTGACTGAGTATAAACTAAGTCAAGGTACTGCGCTTGAGCAATCACTTGCTCCTCAGTAACTATTCCGGCCTTAGCTACGTCTTCAGTAATCTTCGGTAACAATGATTTAACAAACCATTCAGCTAAGATTTGGTCCGGGATAAAAACTTTCACTAACCGTCTTCGACGTCTCCATTCATGAATGTGATCAGAAATATATGTGGACGTCGATTGTTTTAATGAAGTTAGTAACTCCGTGCCATTATCATATCTGACCGGCAACTGAAAATGAGTTAAAAACGAGGTAGCTAACTGGCTAAAATTATAAAAAGAGGCCCGTGGTAACTCAATGTATCACTTGGCCGCGAGACCAATGAGTGTACGCTGGAAAAGACGTAAGCGGATCGAATCATCCGAGATGGAATTAGAGGCACACCATAGGTGGTAAGTCATCACATGATTTGACGGGTCCTCTCCAGACTTACCTTCGAACTTGGGTATGTCACTGGGAAACTTATTTGGCATTGGCGGCCAAAACGGAAGATAATTTATTGGATCGTTCGTTAGGCGCGACAAGTCTGGTAAATCCAAAGTTGCGATAAATGGTAATTGCCGATTAGGATCCCTAAAACTCTGGGTCACGAGACCAGTCCCAGGAGGAGGATATCCAGGATAACTAGGAATAGGAATCGCGTTCGGGATATTGTATCCTCCCGGAAAACCAGGATTAACCGGACCGTACTGGGGTTGTTGTGGTTGTTGATAAGTGTACCCAGGATATGGTTGATACTGGTAAACTGGCTGCTGGACAGCAGGCCCGTATTGGTATTGTCCCTGGTACAGTTGATAAGTGAATTGTGGTTGACTGGTGACAACCGTACTTAAACCAGGTTGTCCTACAGGCATCTGAATCATAGTTTGAATCGTGGATCCAGACAATGGTAAAGATGTCTGAGGAGTAGTTACAGAGACAGTAGAAACTGGAGCTGTCGATACTCCAGAAGTAAGTGGGGTGGACTAAACAGATGTTGCAGTAGTTGCAACAGTCGTTTGAGATGGAGTACTAGGTGCAATGGGCGACTGAGAAACTACCGAAGGTACAGAAGTTTGAATATTAGACTGGACTGGTTGCTGGGGTGACCCAGAAACTAAGGGTTGTCTAGTTTGAGATGACAACTGTACACTTGGCTGCAACACCTGTTGAATTTGCGATGGATCCCACACTATATTCATTCCGGGGTATTGACCCGTAACAGGTTGAGGATATTGATATCCATAACCGGATTGAGGGTAGGATTGATAACTGAAAGGTACATTTCCCGTACCTTGAACATAAGATTGACCTTGGGGTGGTTGGTAACCTTGACTCGAGTATTGACCTTGGGGTTGATACCCTTGAGGCAGGTACTGATACTGGGGTTGACCTTGGGGTATAAATTGATACTGAGGTTGACCTTGGGGTACATATTGAGGCTGGGGTTGACCTTGAGGAATGTACTGTACCATGGGTACATATTGTCCTTGAGGTTGCCCCCCAGATGCAATTTGTGTACCTTGAGGTTGCCCCCTAGGCGTTAATTGAGGCTGCCCCCCAGGCGGTAACTGGCCACCTTGAGGTTGAGAACTGGGAATTGAACCTAACATCATGTAAATGTCTCCTACGCTCAACGGTTTATTACCATTGTTTCCAGTTAATAACCCATGTTCAATGGGTTGAGGAGATGCTCCCGCAAAAGTACCAGAAAGTGACTAATACCCAAAGGAAACAGAAGGACCGCCGTACAAAAAAGATTCAGGCGATTGAGTAAACATGGACGACTGACCTGACATATTTACAGGAGTATATATACCTCCAGGTGGATAAGGAGCACGAGGTGGAGAAAAACTTAACCCTGAGTTGTCTAAATAATTAGTTAACGAAAGATACCAAGTAGTACTTCTAGGTGGACTATAAAAAATGGATTCACGCTCCCTTAGATCAATAGTAGGTTGATTTTCAGGGATAGAGATGCCTATTTCTTCTTTTGGAGCAAGTTATTCAATAGCTATCAAACCAGAAGGAAGATTTTCGGTGATGACTCTTTCTACCCTAGGTGAATCAGGAGCACTAGAAGTTGGAGTAACAGGTTCAGATACTTCAGGTTCTTCGCCTATATCACTAGTAGATGAAAAACTACCAGCAAGCTCAGAAACTGCAATATCTTTAGGATTATAACCTGTTTCTAGACTTTTGTAATCAGGATGAACTACCAACGAAGACTCTCCTTCTTCAGGTGAACCTACTTTACTGCCACTAGGAGTTACAAGGACTTTCAAACCTTCGTAATGACCCCGGACTTCTTCAGGAGGTTGGCCCCGAAGTCTACGAGAACTCCTCAACAAATCAGCCATGGTTACAATCTCAGGAGACTGGCCTCGAATTCTAGGGGACTGTCTCGGTAATTCAGCCACAGTTAAAAACTTTTAACTACTGCACACGCAAACAAGGTAAAATCTCAAAAAAAACCGCCTAAAGTCTCTAAAGAACCAAACAAATTCGAATCACACGCCTAAAGAATCTAGGGTGTCAAACCATGCACAAACAGTAACCTTTTGGACCGAAAACACTAGTTGGTGATGAAGCCCAACATTGTCGAATTCAGTACAGAAGTGGTGGGTGGAACAGTTACCCCGGCAACCTGCTTAATGAATAGACTGGACCAAGTTCCTCCACTTTAACCGTCTCGAGTGAAGTGAACCCGCCAGAAAAACCAAGTGAGTCTAGCCGACGTCTGCTCCAGGTACAGTGGGATCTTCCCTCCACTGTCACCTTGGGTAGAACCCTAAAGATAATGGTCACTAAGGTCACCAATAGCAACAAATATACCTGGGGGAACAGTCTACGATCCGATAGCACGCAAGGGCAGAGTAACAAGCTCAATCCCCTTGCTGGCTCCTTGACAATAATCCAAGGTTTACCGACAAGTGACCCCAGGCTCCTCGACAATGGTCAATCCGAGGTTTACCGTTTGTAGTACGTGCGTATCTGGCGTCGTTCCCAATGAAGGAGGATTGATCCCCTCACTGGTTCGGACACGATCTCGTGCTTCTCCTTTAAGAGGAGCTTTCCCAGAGCATAAATGTAACTATTGGATTTATCCTACCACAAGATGAGCTACTTGTTTGGTTTTGCTGTCTTGGAGAGTTAATTACTCTCCTACTCCAAGACACTAGCCTGATCTATATTGGTGTTTCAGAGCCCTAGTAAATAAAAGTTACTAAGTTAATTTTACTTTAAGCGTTAATTTTATGGCTTTTCTTTAGGACAAAAGGTAGTGGAGATGAAACTGATGGTGTGTAGACTCGACTCAAATCCACTAAAAAGATGCACCTAAGATGATTTATACTATTTTCCTTTTTCAATGAATTCCCTAGCTAAGAGAGTTGGAGAATGCAAAATTTATATAAAGACAACGTTCTTGGCAATGAAAATCAAAGAAACAATCTCTTTATCTTTTCCAAAGCATACAACACATTACCACTAATTATTTCACGAAAATTCCTTTCTCTTTTCAAAGACTTCAAATGCTACTAAAGCAAACTTTCTTCAAAAGAGTTTTTTTTATTTTTTCCTATATTAACAAAGCATGTAAAACTACTTAACAAAAATCAACTTTGACAAATCTATGAAAATCAAATCAATTTTACCTAAAAGAAAATCTAAGAGAAATTTATCTAAAAGCAAATCTAATGAGGTAAAAGCCTACAAAATATAATTCCAGGATGTTTTACTCAGTTACAATTCAACCAAGGACTAGTTCATGTAGAATCATAAACCAGTCAAAAACAAAAATCAAAATATTTTGTTCTTTTTCTTAAGAATGAAATTCACAGCTTAACCAACAAACTTTCTCGAAATTCCGCAAAGAGACAACACAAAGGTAGGTTTCTCAGAAAGGTGGAGTTTACGAAAGGTCCGACTCCTAAGAAGACTGAAAAGACCAGGGATATCCAAGGTTTTTACAACTTCTAAAGCCAAAGTCACTACAAGACCAATACAAAAATCAAACCTAGGGCTAGAACTTCTATGAACTTCACAAAAACCCTTGATGCTAACGAAACAAGCTTAGATGAAGATCTCTGACAGGTAACCAGTGGATCTGGGCAGTAAAAACAAATTATAAACAAAATCTAAGAGGCAAAAAGGAAAAAATTGGAATTTTCTCAACTTTTGACAGGGTACGCAGGCATCTTGTTTGCACAGGTGCGGCCACGCTCTGTGTACAAAGCTGCAGTGCGTACAGGTACGCACTGTGCCTAACGCAGAGGGTGCGTACTGCTCTCAAAACCTAGAAAAATAAAAACTAACTTAACCCTAAGCTATTCCACCCAAATTCACAGTCAATCAGTCAAAAACCAAAAAGAAATCGACTTTTCTCAAATCAAAGTAGCAAACAAAAGAGAAATCAATCAAATCCATGGATTCCCCAGTGGAGTCGTCATTTTGTCATGCGGAAAGAGTCAATTTTGCAGACAAAACCAACCTCCCTAGAAGCTAAGGCTTTCTAGTGACAAACAAGACAATCAAGCACTATCCTTCCCTACATATGCATTTAAAATACAAGAAACCAGGTGTTTAAAGCATACCTTTAGTCCAACGCTGTTTGTAGCAGCCAAGCCTCTTTGATCCAGATGAGCTCCTCCTTCTCTTTGAAACCTGCATTCACTAACAAGAAAACGATTACATAGCACCTGAATAACTCATATAATAAAACATATTCATCATAAAGACCAAGGAGTATATGAAACAAATTATAAAGAACAACTTGTTGAGAAGAATGAACTTAATTGTATTAATTGGAAACAAAAGAAACCATTACAACCAGTGCCTTGCTGTTGTGCAGGTCCCTCCCAGGGTCCAGCAAGAGTTCTCCTTTACTTTGATCAGCTCACCCACTTCCAAATGAAGCTAAGAAAGGATAGGAATCTCTCCTCTCAAGCTCTATAAGGGAGTCCTAATTTCAGCAGCATCTACCCTTAGGAATGTTCAGCTTTCAACCTCCCCTCCCTCTGGCCCAATGCCCGTATTTATAATGCTTTGGAGGAAGTTAATCAGGTCCACCATGAATGGGATAAGCCCCTCTTTCAATGGGATAGCTCCCCTCTTCATAGGATAAGTTCCTCTTTCTTTGGGATGCATGAACCATCTGGAGGCGCTCAATACACGTCAAACCATCTTCTAGAATGCTCTAGAATCGACCACAAGTAACTTTTTTGAAGTAAAACTCGCGCCTTTTGACCTTTACAGGAGTATGCACCCACCACTTTACAGACAGAGCGTAGAAGTACGCAGGTAATGTGAACTTGAGGTGCGTACACGCAGGTAAGGCTAAGAGAAACTGCGTAACCAGAGTTAATTGAATTTTTAAGGACTTTCTGTCTTTCTTGGAGTTTGACATGAGGAGCATAGGTATAAGACTTGCCAAGGAGGATAGTATGACAGTTGATGGAGCCATACTAACTGCAAATAGTCATGGTGACAAATTTTAGTGTAACAGCGCCGGAAGGAGAACTAAGTTATGTGCAATGGAACCATGCCTAGGTGGAAGCATGACACTGTTCTAGGAGGCAGAACCTTGACACACTTTTCGAGACTAGGAATATTCTTTTGATGACAAAGATTCCTTGGGAGGTAAAATTTCATTTGATCAGAATGCAATCAAGTTTATAGTCATTTTTCTCATATTTTCATAGGGAATGCAATGGAAAGGTCAGATTCACCTTTTCAGCAATGTATTTTCAAATTCCCAACATAGGAGACCCTTCAAGAATCTTGAGGGAATCTTCAAGATTCGTTGGAGGTTGAAATTTCCCAGATCCAGAATGCAGCCAACTTTATACTCATTCTTCTCAGAATTTCACAAGGATCTCAATGGTGCAACTAGTTTTCTGATTTGAGTTGCAGATCTCCAGTCAATCCAGACAAAGGAATCTTTGGAGAATCACAGGGAATCTAAAGGATTCCTATAGGCCCAGAATTTTCTAGTGTCAGAATTTGATAAATGGATAGTCGATTTTACACCTCTTGACGACAAAAATTTAGTGATGTAGTCAGCGTTTGTGGATGAGCCTTCTAGTTCTCATTCATTTTCCATATTGGAGTGAGAGTGTCAGATTTCATAGTGTGGATAGTTGATTCTATGCCATTCGATGCCACGATTTTGATGGTGGATTCAGATCCAGCAACTGAGTATTCCACTATTCAATTAGCATAAGGGTTGAGGTATATGAATTTTTGTTGTCATGTACTTCTTTGATCATTTTCTATGGGATGTACTATGTTGTTCCAATTCCTGCTTGATGTATGATGCAAAATCTTTGTGTCTATTTCATGTGAGATATATTCATAATGGATTGTTATGTATGTTTTGATTTAGATCCATTTGTTTCCATGATGGGGGGATACTCATTGTTAGCATGGATGTTTTGGTTGAGATCCCTTTGATGTCATGATGGAGGGATACTCATTGTCATTATGTGTAAAATTATGTCATGCTGATAGGAGGTTTATTGTGAGTGATAGTTCCTTTAGAGGAATGTCTCGTGGAGAGACTTTGTCACTCATGTAGAGGGAACATGTACTTGTATGTCAGAAAACATAGTTCATGTACATCCTCACCATTTTTAGCACTGAATGAAGCAGCCAACACCAGCTTGACACTGGGCCTGGAGACGTAGTCCACAATGGATGAACTCCATTATCAATATCTCTTGTTTATGATTTTTGTATCATAATTATGTTTCCATTTGCTTAAGCATGCATATATGTTCATCTGTGATCTGTTAAAATTCAATTCTAACCACATTACGAGAGTAAAGTATCTTGGTTAAATCTGGGAGTTGTGTCTACTCGGATCATGAATGCAACTGCATTATCAGTAATTATCTTATTTGGGCATCCAAATCTACCAAGAATGTTACCTTCCATGAATTTGATGATTACTGCATCTGTGGCTTGTGTTATAGGTATAACTTCTATCTATTTTTTATAATAATTAGTGGCTGTAAGAATCGACTTATGCTAGGTTGAGGAACTAGGGTGTATTTCTCCAATGAAATCCAAACCCCATTACTTGAAAGGGGTTTCAACTGATATGGGTTTCAAGGGTATGGGTAACAATTTTCTCTTTCCTTCAAATATTTGGCGTTGATAACATGTGGTGACTTTCCTGTGGACATCTGAAAACAAGGTGGGCCAGTTGAACCCAACCCTCAAAATCTTGTTTGCTGTTGTCTTCCAATACAAGTGTCCTCCATAATATCCTTCATGGAATTCCTGCATAAGTTTATCTTCTTCTTCTTTTAGCACACAGTTAAGTAAAATTCGACCTACATCTTTCCAATTTACATTATTGTCCAAAATACAAAATCTCGCAACCTTTAACTTAAGAAATGTGGCCTTAGTTTTAGTCAAACCTAGAGGAGCTTGTAAATCTTGTAGTATAAATAGATTGTCTTCATGTTATGGAGAGGTAGAAAAGGCTTCTAATACCTGTGGAGTCGCATGATATTCCTGTTCATCCAGTTCAACTATGAAATATATATCAAGTGCATGGAAACTAGATTATGCCATCAGTTTTTCCAATCCCTGACATTTGATCTGCTTGGTAGGCTTGATTTCAAGATCATATTCTAGCATAACAGCAATCCATTTTTCCCTTTTCCGTCAGGATCAGTTTGTGTTAAAATAATTTTTACAATAGAATTAAGGAAATATGCAATTATATGGGAGTATAAAATGTAAACTCTAAAGTCCTTTAGAGATTTTACCAAGGAAAATGCTTGTTTCCCCATTATATTGTATTTTAATGAAGAATCCCTTAAAGCCCTACTAAAGAAAGCTATCGGTTTCTCCTGTCCATCACTATTCTTTTGCAATAAAACAACTGTAATAGTATGATTAGATGCAAAATAAAACAACACATTTTTTTGTGAAATCGGGACTAATCAATACAAGAGCAATTGTTGTAGCCAATTTTAATTTGCTTAAATATTTTCTGGCTTTAGAGTTCCATTTTATTTCAAAATCCTTTTTCAACATATTTGTGATGGACCTTAAGACTTCTGATAAATTAGGAATAAATCTCCTGAGGAAATTTATTCTCCCAATGAAGGACTGAACTTATTTCTTATTCCTGGGAGGGTCAATTTTGAGGAGAGCTTCAACTTTGATAGGATCAATCCTAATGCCTTCCTTGGAAATGATGCAACCTAGAAGTTTTCCCTCTTCCAAACCAAACATTGTTTTATTGGGGTTCAGTGAGATGCCAAATTTCCTACATTTCTCAAAGACTCTTCTTAAATGCAAGAAGTGTTCTTCCTCACTCTTTGAAAATATAGTGATATCATCTAGATAGATGGCAATGAACCTGCTAATTTCATCCGCAAAGGAAAAATTCATTTCCCTTTTGAAGGTGTCTCCAACATTCATCAGACCAAAATGCATCTTTACATACATAAAGGTACCCCATGGTGTAGTTAATGTTGTCTTTTGTTGGTCATCAGGGTGAACCATGACTTGGTTATAACCTGAAAATCCATCTAATAGAGATATCCTACTTGTTCCAACTAAATTTTGTAATATAAGATCCAATTTTTATAGGGGCTAGTTGTCTTTAAGAGATGCTTTATTCAAGTTTCGGAAGTCTACACATAGCCTAATTTATCATGTTTTATTCCTTGTAGGTACTAGGTTTGAAACCCACTTAAAAATTCTAAGAGGTACAATAATTTTAGCATCGTATAGCTCATTAACTTCCTTTTCAATCAGAGGAAATAGGAGTGGATTGACCCTTCTTAGATTTTGTTTAAAAGATTTTTTATCTTCTTTAAGGAGAATAATATCTTGAATGATACTAGTGTTATAGGATTTTATGTCCTCATAACTCTAGGCAAAAAAATTAGAAAACTATTTTAAAAGTTCAATGTATTTCTATTTTTCATCGGGAGACAAGGATTTGGACAATTTAATAATATTAGGGCTCTTTTCATTCCCTATGTTGCATTCCTCTAACCCAGCCCCTGATGGTTCAATTTTGGGCTTTTTTGATACATCATTGAAATCAAACAAATCTTCTAAAGTTGCTAGCCACTTAGGCAAGAAATTACCTTTTAATTGAAACACTTCTGAAGGTTTTGAATGCTCACTAGCTTATTTTAACATTACTTCACTCTCATTCATTTCTACATCATTATCTAAATCTATATGTGTACATTCAAATTCATCTTCTAATTTCAAGAAATTTTCAATTTGTTCATCGTTCACAAAAACTTTCCAGCATCTAATGTTGTCAGGCACAGTTGGCTTGTGCTTAACTTATAAAACATATTTCCTATTTGAGTGGAAAGGCACCTTACAAGTACTAGATGAAACAGCCAAGGCATCTTCTAAAATGTTTTGGTTTCAAGGTATCACAGAAAAACCATATTCAGGAAACCGTTGTAAAAAGTCCAAAACTTCATTTCTGTAAGCCCTTAGTCTAGGGTGTTTTGAAGAATATTCACCCTTTATTTGTTTTATAATTAGCTCATAATCTCCATGCACATAAATCTGTTTTTCTCCTAGCTTCTTTAGAATATGTGGCCCTAAAATCAGCGACTCATATTCTGTAGTGTTATTTGTGCACTAAAAATTAAGTTTGTAACCATGTCCTTCTACTTTGTTTGTTGCTGAGTTTACAGCAAATGCACTTGCCCCTACTCCATCTTTACACACAACTGCATCAAAATTCATATTCCACAAAGCTTCCCCCTCTCGATTTTCTTCTTTAGTATTAAATTTTATTATTTTTGTATCACTGACTTTGGCTTCTAAGGGTGAAACTTCATTTTCTACACAATCATCATTGCGTAAGAGTAAAGAGTCCATGTATGAATGTACTGAATAGATGGGATAATTGTTAGGCTTATCTTGACTATTGACCATGTACTTCCAGAGTGTTTCCTTATAAAGTCTTCTAATTTGGACAAACATAGGAATGGTAGCATAAGTCATATCCATCTACAAAGTGCCTTATAGCTTCCCCCCATGATCTAGACAATAGCATCCCATACTTTGGAGATATGTCTTCTACTATGATGTCCATGACTAGACTCTTAGAAGGTATCTGAACTAGAGTGACACATATATATTTTATCATAACAAGACATCTAACTTTATTTGAATCAAAAGAGTACAAGTCTTTGTATGGTGTGGTGATGTCTAACCTTAATTTCTCCATGATAGCTATGAGCATCAAATTTTGAGATGCTCCAGAGTAAAGCATTGAATTATGTAGGATTTTATCATGGATGTTTAGGCTTATGTAGAAAGGCGGAACAATCCCATCTTGAGGCTTACCCTCAACTTTGGGTCCAAATAAGAGTTCAGGATGATCATCAGTCAAATTTACTGTGTTTGACCCTTCTCCTATTTTAAGGCTTTCATGACTTGAGTCTTGTACACATTCTTGGTAATCAATTATGTTAAAGGAATGGGGATCTTTACCTTAGTCAATTCAATTTCCATATTAAGAGAGGTCTGCGATCTATCACTTTCCTTGACATTTACATCAGGGTTTTTAGAAATTTCTTTTTGAGAATTAGGTTTTGGTGGACTAGAGGAAGTGCTATCACGTTGAGTTTTACTAGAAGAAGTTCCAATAGAATTTTTTCTTCTTCAGTTGTATTGTTTATACACCTCCATATGGGAGATCTTCTGGTTAATAGAGAAAAAATTGGTCTTGCTCTTCTTTGGTCAGGAATATGTGATCTATCTCACATTATTCAAATATATTTATTTGATTTTCTTCTATTTCTTTAGACAATTCAACTTGTTCATCATTATAATTTTCCTGAAATGGAGGCCTTAGTTGTTGCTGATCACCACAACCTTTCTGTTCCCTTTGTTTAATTTGTGGCGGGTTTCTCCTAAATATGGAGTTTCAATTTTGAGGTCCTCCCTGGAGATCTCTAGGAGCTGTCCTATCTACCACTGTCATCCTCTCCATCTTTATTTCCATAGTTTTAACTAGATTATCTAGCTTTGAATCTAATGAAGAGGTAGGTTCCTCCATGATAGTGACCCTT
Organism: Pinus tabuliformis; assembly: GCA_031772625.1. Taxonomy (NCBI): domain Eukaryota; kingdom Viridiplantae; phylum Streptophyta; class Pinopsida; order Pinales; family Pinaceae; genus Pinus; species Pinus tabuliformis. The sequence goes on along the minus strand of CM062804.1, from coordinate 338,248,975 downwards.
CTTTATCTTTTTAATTTAGCTCTTTTGGATAATAAATTACCCTCTACCTTAACAAAATTTCTTTGCATCTCTTCCAGAGTGGTTGGGTCTCTTTCTCTTAACTGATAGGCCATGCCTACATTGAATCCTTCTAGGGAACGAATAAGGGATAATCATGGTAGGGGTTTTATAGTAGTTAGAATGGCATTATAGACACGGTTAAACCTAGCACAATAATCTTCAACAACCTCATTTGGAGCCCTCTTTAAGTTTTTGTATTAATTTATAATTCGAAGGGTATTCTTTTTAGTTTTCCATCTAGTAAGAAAATTTTGCTAAAACTTAGGTACATTAACTATGCTCCTCGCTGGTAATTCCCTATACCACTTCTTAACTTCTCTCATTAAACTTTGAGCAAACAACCTAATTTTAACATCATCATCATTGAATTCCTCTAAATCAGAGAAGTCATTCATTCTATCAATGTGTAGTTGTACTATCACAGGACCTGTACGATCAAATTGTGGCAATGTTGGAGCATAGTTCTGTGGCATAGCATTTAAAGGTTCTTGCAATGCCAAATGAGCATATCTGCCTACCATGGCTGGTATGTTAGGTACAAAGTGAACTACAACATGTATGGGTATGGAAGGTATGAAAGAAGGTGTAATAACAGTTTTTTGTGTAGATGTAGGTATGGTATGGATTGAAGATGAAATTGGTGTAGTGGGAGGGATTGAGGGTGAAATAGTTGGGATCATAATGGGAGTAATTACTAGAGAGGTAGTGGAAGTGAAATAAAATCCTAGGGGAACATAAACATCGAGAGTTTGGAAAAGAGTGGTATGAACAAGGGAAGTTTTCGTTGGGGTGAAATTTTTTGGAGAACTCTTAAGTGGTTCCGGGGATGAAGAAGTGGAGGAAGAGGATGCAGTTTTAGGTGACTCACATGATGTTTGTATGGCATGATCTAGTTCAGATACTAGTTTCTCAAGTTTTTCAAATTGTTTAATGGTATCATCATTGGGATCAGATTTATCATCTTGGGGTTTTAAAATGTGAGGTTTGAATATATTCTCATCAAGCATTGTTTGAGTTATCCAAGTATCTGACTTGGTTCTAAATAAACTTTGCTCAAAAGCTAGATCCTACCCAATGTCAACTTCATCTAAATTATCAAAACCTACAGGGAGAGATTGAGCTTTAGATGGAGGGTTGTTACTTCCCTCGATTTTAGTTGGGATTTTCCTTCTAAGGATCATTTTAGGGTTGTCTACAATCTGTGTGGGATTGGGATCTAGGTTGGCTCTAGTATGTATTCTTTTGGGATCCAAATATATTACAAAATATGTATAGTTATCAAACTTTATACAATCTTATGAATAACAGACAGTCTTAGGTTAGATTTTAGAAATGGAAATTTTAAGCACTTAGATGATTTTTACTTTTTTGGGAAACTTAAATATGAATCAAATTTTTTTCGTTCCCTGGTATGGTCGCCAAAATGTTAGCACTCTGTATTTCCTAAGACTGTGAAAGAAATACAAAGGTAACCACAAAACCACTTTGGAAGTTGGGATCTAGCCCTCTCAGCTTTAGAAAGGGATCTATCTTTCAGATTTAGATTTTTTTATAGTGAGATATTACGCTAGTTATGAAAGTTCAATGATTATTTTTAGATTTGGTTTGGTTGTTTGGTTGATAATGTAACAATACACCATTGGGTAATGGAGTCAATATACTTCAAATGGATTGATTTCAGCATTTAGAGATAGATCTAACAGGAAAAGGTAGGAAGATTTCTCGGATCATAAATTTTTAATGAGATTGAAAAAGAAGAAATGATTAAGATTCCATTAAGAAGAGAGTATTTAAGAATTCTATTTCTTAACTTTAGTAGAAAACAATGATATTGTTTTAAGCCAGAAACATGGTGCTATTGAAACGAATCCTAAACTTAATTTTATTTAAAACAAGAGAGAAAAGAAACACATATGAAAAATAGAGAAAACACAATGAAATAAGAGAGTATCGCTTCCCCAAAACATATGACACCAAAATCCTAAAAAAGCTTCTATATTACTGAAATGTGTCCACTGGAAATCCGTGGAACATATTTACATCAATGGCCCTTTCTTTACATAAAATTCAACCTCTACTACTTCGAATTATGAAGTACTTATAGAAAAAATAATTACAAAATATATTGATGTCAAAAGATCAATACATAATCCTAAAATATCTAACACAGATTACATAAATAGTACAAAATGTTAGGAATTCGGAACTGCTAGAGCTGCTGGCACTATTTTCGAGGATGGATGTTGATAACTGGTCCCAAAAAGGTGTTGTCTGAGATGGAAAATGTTTCACTCAAGTAATACACACAAGTGATCCCATCATTCTTCACTTGTGATAAAAAGTTTTATTAGATTTCTATATGTTTCATCAACTTTGGTATATTTCTCGAAGGTAGGTTTGTTGATGAAAATATTTTTAATCTCATGTTTAATGATGAGATCAAAATCTAGAGCCTCCACGAAAGATTTTCCTATCATACTTCCTTTTACCCCTTCAAACTTGGATTTATCTTTGGAAATAGTGTAAATCTTTTTACTGTGGTCACTCAAACTGATTAACCTGTCATTTAGTGCTACCAAAATTGATAGACCTCTCTGATTCAGTAGATTAAACCTGGTATGAAATCTCCGGATAGTAGTTCCCAGAGTCTAGCATTTGTTCTCTAATTGAACCATCAGGTTTCTCTTCTGTAAAAACCTCTTGATTTCTACTATGATTTCAGTCCTATCTTCAATCTTTAGCTCCTCTAATACTTATCTGATCTTAGAATTTAAGATTTTGATCAATGTTGTTCCTTTAGTTGGCTTGTCTCTCAATACTTCCCTCATTTGTTCTATCAATTTTTTTTACCTCTATATCAACTCTTCCTCCTCGAAAATGATTTGGATTGATGGCCAAATCTCTGTTATAGCTTCATTGATATACTCCATATGTTTTCTTTATCCTATGCTAGATTTTGAGCCATTACCGACTCTCTCTCTAAAAACTATATTCTTTGAACAAGACTGTGAGATTTTGTAATTCTGCTATATATGATTTATCATTCCTCAACTTCTATCCCTGTAAATTCTTCAATTGTCCCTTCAACTTCTCAATATCCTTTCCCTGAATGGACATCTCCTGCATGGGTTTAACCAATACAGTGGTTGAATATGAAGTTGATGTTGGTGTTGTTGTTGGTTTTAAAGCTTATGTTGCTCCTACAATTGCAATTGGTACTGGTGTAAGTGGAACAATGGCTAGTTGTGAGGACTGCTTCTTCTCTTTGAGTAATTTTTCTAGTTCTACCTCCATCTCTTTGATTTGGACATTCCATTCAATTACTATCTTGAACATGTCTTCCTTTTGATTTTCCAGTTCTCCCATCTGCTTGGTATTTGGATCCTCTATAGATGGCATCTTGAGCTGCTTCCTCAAAGCTGCTATATAGACATTCTTTTCCTTTACAATCTCCTCTACTTACTTTACATCACTAGGGTCATAACCTAGCTTGATGACTAAGTCCTATAATGACTTAATTCTGGTATCTTTTGCCAAACATGGAATTTTCTTTAGCTTCAATTGTAAGTCTATGTTGCTAATGGAGGCCCGCAATTTTGAAGTTGTCCTGGTAGTGTTAGTCAATGTAGAATACAATATCTCTCCAGCATTTTTGTGCAGGTCCATATTATCAATAAGATGGATTTGATTTGTGTCAAAGGAGAAGATTTTCTGCTTGTATTCTGCTTGTGATTTAGGAAAAGGACCCCTATGCTTGCAAGAATTCCATCTGCATTATCCCTTCTTTAGTATCAAAGGCTGATAGAAGCCTGTGTTGGGAAGAAGCAGTTTGCTTCCAGAACTGAGTGTAAGTGTTGACCTTCAACATTTAATTCTTCTGTTTTATTACTTTGTACTTAGAAAAAATATTGGGCTTTATTTTTCCTTGAGCCAAATCTGTTGTTTGTGTTGAAACTGGAGGATCTTGTGAAGCAGAGGAAGATGTAGAGCATACAAAAATGTCTTCTTGTCTTGTACCTGCAAAAATGTCTTCTGGTGTTGTTGAAACATGTTTACCTAACATGACTATAGTAGTATGTCCTTCTTCATCCTGCATAAAAACTGGTGGTTGATTTCTTTTTAGGCTTCTTTGTATAAGTTAAGAATTGTTTGGCTTCAATTTTTGTCACTCGAGAAGACTCTTCTTCTCTGGGCCTTTTATCATGCTTCTCCTAAGGGACTGGTGTCTGTGAGGTGGCTTAGATAAAATCTACTCCTCATATTCCTACAAGGTGTTCTCCTCCGATTGATATTTATTCATAAACTTCTCAATTTTAGGCTTGGGAGTATGAGAATAAGGAGTGGTCTTCTGCTCCACTCTCAGGCTGGAAATTATGCCGAAGGGGTTATAGGACCAAGTGAAACTTAACTAAATGTTCATCTGCTTGAGAAGTGTATGTGCCTCAGTTGTTGATGCCCTGTTGTTTCATATGAATGGCCCCACTTGTGTTTTGATCTTGAATTGGGCCTTCTTCTTGGCTGAGACAAAATGCAAATCATCCATATTGATCATTTGCATGATATATTCCAATGAGAAAATTCTTATAGAAACATTTCTTGCTAATCTGTATGGTGGAAGATCACATCCATATACCCTACTTTCTATGTAGTTCTCGTACAAGTACCAGTCTACCATTTTGTCTTGTCACTGAGGTGTATGGTTGTTTGATCTCATAACCTATTATAGGTTCCAAATTGTTGTTTATAAGACACACCACTGTATAGATAAATAGATGAATGAAGTCAATGAAGGTGAAGTCACTCGAATTCCTCCTTACTAAAGAGGTCCAATGTATAACTGATTATGCAGTACCTTGATCATCTAATTTCTACAAGGTTGTTGGAAATCTGTTTTCCCGATGAAACAAAAACATGTACACTAACACTGATAAATGTTTAAACATTCCTTCTATTGTGATCTTGAGGAATTGGTCATGGATGATGTCTGCAAGGAACTGTCGAAAAACCTAAAATAGGCTCATATACCCATTGATCTATGTGGTATCCTAGTATACAAGGCACTAAACATAGAGGCTGGGTATGGTGGATTCTTCTTTGGGAGTTGAACATCTTCTGGTAGAAAAATATCAAATATCCTAGCTCTCTAAGGGAAGTTCAACTTCTTGTAGAGTTCCATGAGGGAATCTATAGAAAAGGGGCTCAAAGAGTCATTCTGGTGGATTTACAGCATTTGTTTAATGGACTCTGGGGTTATGGTCAACAGAATGTCACCATTATGGGCCACAATGGATCTTTAGCTAGGAATGTATATGGATTGACACCATATGACAATGTCTGGAAAAGGATGAGTCTGGGGAAACATGGACTATGGAAAGAAAGATTCCTAGGGGTTGATTTCATCACTCTGGTCCAAAAAGGTTTGTTTGAGCCAATTGTTGAGTTCGAACAAGTCAAACTCACAATTGGTCTCTGTAATTTTGTAGTGTTGATCTTACAATGGTATATGGTCTAAGTCAATTGTAGGAGGGATCATTGGATTCTCATTGGTTTTCTTTGACTCTCCCTTAGGTGCCATTCCTCAAAATATCAGGAACAAAGATCAATGTTTTCTCTTTACCCGAGAAAATTTGAATGTCTGATGAGGAATCTGGTCGCTGTAACTCGTACGCAGTCGAAAATGGCTAACTGGAATTTGTAGAGGTGACTGAGAAATTGAGCAGATGAGGTGCCAGTTCAAAAATATGTACCTCTTTATTTGAAATGGATGGGGAGCAGAAAGGAGCGACAATGATCAATTTGGGGATTTTTATAGACAAATGGGAGTTTTACATTACTTCTGGTCCATTATGGAGCAGATCAGCTGTGAGGTGGTGTACTTTTGGGACGTAATGGGCGTAATGTAATAGGTAGATTATAACGGAACCAGAGCGGGGTGGCCACGTGGTGAAATAGGAGAGGCAGAGGAATGATGTAATAGGTGCAAATGAACGTTGGTGGGGAGATGGGTGGATTTCAAATGGGGGGGGTAGGCGGTAAGTAGTTTAGAGTAGGGGGTGAGTGGTGAGAAATTAAAAGCATCTACCACATATTGTAGGGCCCGGGGATAGGAATACCGCTTTTCGCCCCCCCCCCCCCCCACCCCATTGCTGATAAATATAAAGTGGGCAGGGGGTCTGAATTTGTTTCCCCATCATCGATCCAGACAAGGTAAATCATAGCCGTTGTTTTGTGTGCGCCATATACCATAAGATGACAAAAACATTGTGTCACTTTTTAATTTATAATAAAAACTAAACATTAGTGCCCGAGCATAATATTACATGTTAATTAATCATGTTTAAATTACATGATTAAACTAATTAAATCATGATTAATCTACACTAAACATAATTAATTTAATCCTAAGAGCATGTTTTGATTAGCAAGCCGATAATATTTTTCTAAGGTTGCTTTTAACCCATTATAATGCGTATTTAAGCAAGTAACCAAGTTTATACACTTTCGTTAATATTCATCTAATCTACCTATTTATTTCAACCAAGATTAAACTTAATGGTTGATTTATTATCTAATCTATGGCCAAACTTTTTAACTTAGCTTAATCATGATTAAGCAGTATGATTAAACTATGCAATTTATTTCTCTGTGGCATTTAAACAAGTTGCACACTTTTATTTTCAAAACTTCTAAAGTAGCTTCAATGCATTTTCTACTATTTTGGTGGCATTTCAACCAGCTGACATGCATACATTTTTTCATGGGGTTTTTTCAATTTTCTTTTTTATTCAATTTTTCTTTTTCTCATATACATTTTTTACCCTATTTTCATCATATATATATATATATATATATATATATATATATATATATATATATATATATATATATATATATATATATATATTTATATTTATATTTATATAGATAGATATATATCATTTGCAGAATACAATTTTATTTACAATTTCATCAACTGAAAGGAAATAGCCAATCATCAATTGAAACTAAGAATCATAGGACCCTAACACTTTCAAATGTTTAAAGGAAATAAGAAGTCATTTAGCTTTGAGTAAAGCATACTTAAGCTTGTTAGGATCCTGCCCAAAGTCCTCATGTATTTTCCAAGAAACAAGGCTCAATATGCTAGAGCCTATATCATGATTTTGCAGTTTTGGTTAGATGGATCCATAGAAAATAGTGAAACTTCTTTAAGATGATTGTTTGGTTGTATGCGTCTGCTCTCAATAAAACAAAACTGGATTTTTCTAATCTAGTCGTCTATTTGGACACAAGAATATGGCACCCTCTGGCTCCTTGCGTGCATGATGATGTTGAAGTATTTGAATTGGTATGACACTAGAAAGGATGCAAATGAGAAACTCAGAAACCTAAATGTACCATTTGTTGGAATCAGCTTGCAATGAAGACACATTATTATTGGTGACAATAGTCACTAGGTGGCTGTTGTGATGGAATTGGAAGCTAGAGGTGCAAAGGTTGTGCCAATATTTTAACGTGGATTAGATTTTTCCACCCCCATGGAGTGTTTCTTATATGGTCCAATAACAAATAAATCTCTTGTAGATGTTTCGGTTTCCTTAACTGTGTTTACACTTGTGGGTGGACCTGCTAGAGAGGATCATCTTCGCGGTATACAAGCTTTGTCCAATATTGATGTTACCTACATTGTTGCCTTGCCACTAGTGTTCCAGACTATGGATGAATGGCTTATAACCACTTTGGGATTGCATCCAATTCAGGTTCCATGGTAGGTTTCTATTACTAAGCTTGATGGTGGTTTGGAGCCAATTGTTTTCGCACGCTGTGATGCAATAATGGGTAGGTTTCATTGTTTGTATGAACATTGTTTTGACAAGTTCATCATTTAGATAATCTGTTAACAATATAATTTATCTAAAATTGTGAGCCTTTTTGTGAAATTCAAATTATAATTACATCGATGTTGGAATCCCAAAAAAGGGGTCATGGTACCATACACATATGTAGGATCAAAGTTGCTCTTGAGCCATTGTAGGGTTAGTTTGAAGTGACCATAAAATTTTGTTTCTAACTTCCTTATATTGATTTGCAGGCAAGATCAAGTGTTTTGAACAACTTTGAATAAGGGATATCAAGTAGTCTCAGCTAAAGAAAATAACAAAGGTGATAATTTCAAAATGTCATTTCAATTTGTTTTGCATGTTACAACCTAATTGAGATAAGTGAAGTTAGGTATAACGACAATATTCACTGATGCAATATATTATTACTTTCATGTTTGTAGGACAATAAGAAAATAACTATATATGTATTTAGATTCCCACCTGACAAAGCCAAGGTCGGCACTGCAACCTACCTCAATGTATTCTATTCAATTTTCAGTGTATTACATGAACTAAAGATAGATGGATATAATGTACAAGGTTTTCCAGATACTTCTAAAGCATTGATTGAAGACACAATTCATGGAAAAGAAGTTAAGTTCAATAACCCAAATATTAATATTTCTTATAAAATGAATGTGAGAGAGTACCAATATCTCACACCTTATTGTTTCTGGGGAAACTAGTATTCCTAAAGAATGTTAGCCCTCTAGGTTTGGCAGCTACCCTAGAAACAACAATTTAAAGCAATCCAATGATTTCTTCTATGTGTAACAGATAAGAGAAAGATAATGGAACCAACCTGGAACTTCCGCTTAATCCCTTGCTTGATCTCTCTCCCCTTTGACAGATCCTGCAACTCCTCCCTATACTTAACACGCTTGGAGAGTACCTGCACAAGTACAACAATAAAGAACTGTCAAAGCATCGTGATCTATTACAACATAAAAATTACAGAATCAGATATATAATGAACAGATGATAGCATTCACAAATGATAACATTCACAATTGCACAATCATATGGGAGAAAACTTGAAGAGATTTATTAATAGAAAGGAGAATTACAACACAGTTGTCTGATCCAGCACCATCCTCCCAGCTTCAATCCTTCTTCACCTCATGAAATAGCAAGATCACTCCAACAAGAATACAATACTCTCTTCTCAATTGCAAACTATTAGCACTTACTTGCAATTCACAACATTACAGCCTCCAAATCTCTTGGATGAGGGATCCATTTATAGATGTGTGCAAGGGTGTGAGTCATCCATGGGGTTTGATTAGTGTCATTCCACTTGTTACAATTTGTTCCACAAGAGAAGGGATTGGAGATTTTCTTTGATCCCTTATTCATCCTTGGGCGAATTCAAAGAGGCAAGTGGCACATGAGAAGTTTCTAGAAGATTCCATGAGCAACCACTTAGCAAACTGTCCTGGACATTTGTCCATCCTCACCCATCACACCCTATAGAAGGCCTAAACAGTATGCATCACACCTTGGTAGTGTAGCACTCAGTATGCATCGCACTTTGCCAGTGGAGCAATCAGTATGGTTCAATTTAGGCAATTTTTGGATGGCTTCTCAGATGGAACTTTAGGGGAACGATGTATTCAGATGACTATGTTCCTTTAGGGTATGAAACAACTCTTTTAGGGGTTGATAAGTCCTAATACATCGACATATAATTTTGGGGTTGGTGTGCCCAAATATGTCTATAACAGTTTCCCCCTAAAGCATGAGGTCGTAAATATTCATGTAGGGTGAAATGCTTTATCATGAGGATTTGAAGTTTCGAACTGGAAGGTGACCTGCATAAGTTACAATACAATACATTATCATAATATGATTTTCATGATCCCGCTAAGGGAGGCATTCCCATGCTCAACTTTATAAATTTCATATCATGTACATAGATTAGATAGTCGTCTGTAGATACAAAAGGGTGATTCTTCAGATATAGAGTCATCATCCATTATTAGGATGACCATCTGTGCAGAGACTTTGTATATTTGATGCTTTTATATGCCTGAATATATCACAGCCCACATGGATGAAACTAGATCTGGGGTCTTCAAACTCATTCAATATTCGCTCGATGTACATGTCAATCCATGTGAAGCGGTGTTCTGAAGTCGAACATGGAAAGACATCGCCTGATTACCAGCCAATGATGTGAGCTGTTAACAGACGCAAGAGGGATCACTGATAATGATAATGATCCTCAAGGTACCACAGTAAAATTCACGTGGTGTCGATATATGATGCGATGTCGAACACCACACAAAATATTTCGGTCGAAGGCCATTGATGTTAACCTGTCGCTGGAAGTGAGAAACTTGCCATTGATGTATGTAATCTTCAAAGCACTGAAAGGGGTGTTTATAAGTCAACTTCTTGGATAATGAGTTGATGTCGACAAAGAGTGACACATCGTAGGAGGGCCTTGATGTATTCCACATATTCGACATTAATGAAGCAAATGATTTCTGGAGGTGAAAATGAACTAACGACACAAGGTTCAGGAATGGTGGTCATGAAAAAATGAGGGTTGGAGGTATTGCAGTGTATGGGACATTAACTGGATGGTGATTTGTCAACCGAATAACTTCTCTTGAACATGTTAGCGACACTGAGATGAATTGGTAGCGTTAACCCCAAAATATGGATAGTATGAAAGACCAATGGTATGATGACCGGTGAACGGAATAACCCAACCCAACTCAATAATGGTGATGAAGTTAAAGTGTCATGTTCAAGAGCGACTTGCTACCATAAATCCTTCAATTTTTTTCCCTTTTTCCCCAGTCATTTCTGACTAGTACCTCTTTATTTTTGTCAAGATTGAGGAGGATAACATATGCTTGTTCTATAATTCGCCCTTCGGGCAAACCTGTCGCTATTTAATATTTTAATGAGTCTAACGAGTCTCGTCTAGATGGAAAAGTTTTTCGCTATTGTTTTAACGAGTTTAACAACAAGGATAAGTCGGTCCTTTTCATGTTTAGAGAGTTTTAAAAGGGACGAAAATAAAACTCCATAAGTTCTTTTTTGTAGAGTAATCCCTCAGGTCCGAAAAAGGATAAAATAATACAGGAGGGATGACATTTCCAATACTTTAACATGCTGTAAAAGACAAGCGCTCGATGATCTTTTCATGCTTAAAAAGTCTGAAAAGGGTTTAAAGATGACTCTATAGTTTTCTTTTCATTTTTGAATAAAAGATCTAAAAGAAGACAAAAATTTTGCTTGGTGGTCAAAGATGTTCAATTCACTGTTTAGCACATCAGATTCTTTCATCAGTCATTCAACCTGCTCAAAACTCCATCAAATTGATTAGAAATACATATATATGGACAAAAAATGAACTAAACTAACATTTCATTTTGAAGTACATGAATAGTAAACATAAAAAGTAGTTTTAACCTTTCACTTTCATCATTTCATTTCAAATTTGGAATCTTGGAGCTCTGGAGCGGTTTTCCCCCGAAATTTCACTAGTCAATTTCGAGAGATCCTGTGGACCATTCTCCGCACCGTTAGGACTAGGTAGGAGCTATCCTTAAGCTCTTCATTTTCATTCCATATTTTCTTGATTCTGAGCAAGTTTTTTCATTTTTCTGGGCCCCTAGGTTTAAAGATTTCATTTCTCAATCATCAAACCTCGCTAGTATCGAAAGGTGCGATGCATATTGAGCTGCCAATGAGCCAGTCGGTATGCATCTCACCTTGCTCAAAGGCAGGGTGTGATGGGCGCAGAAAGGTAACTTTATACAGTGTTTTTTCATCAAATTTTTACTTGTTTTTGCTCAAAATTGGATCCTAACTCATTTATTGTTTGCATTTCAGATATTTGTTGGATCAAGATGGTTGTCACATGGCGTGAACGAGAACATGAAGAGGAGGATATGATTGCTTTACATGACCAGGGCACAATGGATGCATTAAGAAACTGTGGTTTACTGAAGTTCTTCCGCATATCCAGCATGAGACAACAGATCAGTTTGTTGCAGTATTTTATCAATGCTTGGGATCTTATTGACTAGTTATTCTAGATTAGAGGTAAATCTATTCCTTTCATAGTCGAGGATATTTATTTTCTGACAGGATTGTTGAGGCGTGGTGCCCCTCTTTCACTATCAGGATTTGCTCGTGGGGGCGAATTTGTGAAAGATTACATTCATTAGTTCTGTAGGGATGGATCTCAACCTAGTAGAGATGGTAAGATTAATATCCGGGATGTCACTGATCGACCTTTGAGGACCATTCTGTTTAACTCTGCTAGATTGGCTGTTAGCGCGACTTTACATTTAGTGAACAGATCCTACATGCAGTATGCCTTGGAATGCCTGGAACCAAAGGTGTTCAATTGGTGTGAGGCGATACTTCTCGTTATAAAAGAACAACTATCCAAAGTAAAGAATGGAAGAACCAAGAACTTTGGTTATGGATTCATATTGACTGCTTTTGCTTTGGAAAGAATTCCTCTGGTGCAACCTCAAAACATTTCACTGGGATTGCCTGCACTGAGGGAACCACGGATGCAGAGATGGGTGGACCTTATGGCTAGACATGTCGGCCAGTCACAGATCTCCTTCTCAGATGCCTTTTTCGAGTGGTTCAACCATCAGGAGATGGTGTTTGCGAAGTATCCATATGTCGGGATGGATTTCCGAGGCGATCTGGATTTGGCATTACCAGTTGGTGAAGAGCGAGTGCTAAAGGTAAAATAATTCGACCACATCTTTGTTTTTTCAATTTTATAATGTTTTTGTGTTTTTGATGTTACCAAGACTAAAAAAAATCATATGTGTGCAGATATTGGACCAGTGTGACCAGTGGTATGCCCACGGGAAGCAGATGATGCTCCAGTAGGAGAGGCTGTAGGGAGGGCCGTCCTGCGGGATCTAGATATATCAGAGACCCTGGCAGTGTTACAGGATTAGATCGAGGGCCTCACATTCGACATTTAGGATGTTAGGACCGATGAGTTACCTTTGAGGTTATAATTCCATACTAGTGGTGTATCGAGTCGTTGGACTAGGCTCTTGTGCATGATAGCACAGGTGGTGACATGTTATCACCAGCATCACTAGTCTAGGATGTTTTTCTGCATTCATTTTGAGTTTCTTGGTCAGATGAATGATTTTTTCTTGGACATAAAACATTTTGTGAAAACTATAAACAGCTATCAACTTTTGATTTTTGGAGTTTTATTTTGGCTAAGTGATGAAATCGTAATGCAAATTTTGATGTGAAATGCTTTCTTTACAAATGCACAAATGTCTATTTAACATATATTTTGCTAATGAATCAGTCAATGTGTTTAAGTTTATGGAAATGTGTTGATATTGAATGGATTCAAAGTGTCTTTCCAAAATTCTAACTCTTAGGAAGATGCTATAAATAGCTGGGTTCCGAACGGAATAAACGCCAGTAAGCTATAGAATGATGAGTTGTGAATCTAGCCTGACAATGAGTCGGTGTATGCCATGTGAAATGGCATCAGAGAGAAGTTCAATCAACGCGTTATACTCAACGATGTTGTTCGTCGATCGACCAATACATATCCCCCCGAAACTCACTAACTTGCCACTTGGAGCGAAGATGGCCCAGGCCATAGAAGATAGGTTCTACATACTATGACTAGCTCCATCGGCATACCCAACAAATGGTTCGAAAATGTCTAACATCTGCAACAAATGTGAAGTGGATTACCTAACCGAAATGACAATTCTAAAAGAAAACACTCAAAAATGATGTACAATGAGTTTACTACACTTAATCAAGCATAGTAACGTTTAATATACAACCCATTTTGGGGCTGCGACAGTGGAATCCCATCATAATCGACTAGCTCGTAGGCTCCTTTTGTCAATACACATTTAACAACATAAGGACCCATCCATAATGGTTCAAATTTACTTGCTCCTAATTTGTCAGAGTCCTGATCGTAAAGCAAGACCAGGTCACCTTCTGAGAAGACACGAGGTTTAACATTTTTATCATATTGTGCCTTGATGCATTTCTTATGTGCTTTGTTAGCCAATGCGGCATCACGACGGGTTTCATCCAGATGGATTAATTCCAAGAAACGAGCCTCTTCTTCAGAGGTTTCGGGAAGCAGATCAATTGCAAGCTTGAGGGATGAGATTTCGCACTGAATTGGTAAGACTACTTCTAGACCATACACCAATTGAAAGGGCATAAATTCGGTTGCATTTCTCACCGAAGTCCTATATGCCCATAGAGTTGAGTACAGGATTAAATCCTAATTCCGTTTATGGACTCCAATCATTCTTTGCAGCATGCGCTTAAGGATATTGTTGATTGTCTCAACTTGTCCGTTAGCCTACGGATAATATGGAGTAGAACTATCATGGGACAGTCCTAGTTTAGTAGTTAATTCAATCATCATGTGATTTTGAAAATGCGACCCATGATCTGTGACTATAGCTTGTGGAACACCGAATCTAAAAACTACATGATTGAAAAAAAAGAGTGCAGCCATTTCGCCGCTGTTGTTTAATGTAGGCATCTCCTCGGCCCATTTTGTAAAATAGTCGACAGCGACTATAATATACCCATGCCCCCCGGTAGAGGTGGGATTACATGTGATGAAATCAATTCCCCATTTAGCGAATGGGCCAACAACAACGACTGGATGCAGTGGTGCAGGTGGTAATCTAGTTCTGCGATCAAAAATCTGACAAGCATGGCAAATTCTGACTGCAATTATGCAATCTTTGAATATGGTGGGCCAGAAGTAACTAGCTCATAAGATCTTTTGTGCAGTAGCGTAACCAGATAGATGCCCCCCACAAGCACCTGAATGACAATCATTCAAAACTTTTTCGACCTCCTCATGCGTGAGGTACCTTCGTAAAACCGTATTGACACCACGACGATAAAGTGTATCTCCAACTATCAGATAATATTTGGCTTGGTATCGAGTATGTCTTTGTTCAGAGCGAGAGGTGTTAGGCCTAAAATTTTGGGTCTAGAGATAAACCAATATATATCCGTACCACAAATCACCTGACAATATCAGAAACAGAGTCTCATCCACGATTGATGCTTCTGAATGTTAAATCGTTGGATGACAAGGGAAGGCTGCAAAGTAACTCTGCAAAGATGAGAGACTTCTTTGATTTGGATTTGATGAATTCCAGATCAAACTCCTACAAGATACCTATCCATTTGGAATATTTGCCCCCTAGCAATTGACGTGACAAAATGTATGTCATAGGGTTGCAATTTGACACAATGGTAGTTTTGCGAAGGAGTATATAGTGTTGAAATCTCTGTACTGCTTGAATGGCTCCTAAAGCCAAATTTTCAACATAAGAGTACTTTATTTCTATATCATTAAGATTACGACTTAAATAATATATATGATGTTCAATTCCGTCATGTTCTTGCACTAAAACCATAGCGATGGTTGTATCTGCAGTGGTGAGATACAGGTTGTAGTCTTTTTGATAGTCAGGAGCATACATTAATGATGCTTTTATTAGGGAATCTTTGAGAGCATTAGAGGAATCTTGCGTGACCTGATCCCAATGGAAGGGTACCCCTTTCTTCAAAAGACGTGTATAACCTTTAGTGAGCTCAGATTAATTTAGAACGAACCTCCTTACAAAGTTAGCTTTCCCTTGGAGTCTTTGAATCTGAAGCAAATTTGAAGGTGGAGGCATGTCAAGAATTGCCTGAACCTTAAATGGGTCGAGTCAAATTCCATCCTTAGGAACCAAAAAACCAAGAAGTCGACCAAAACCAACACAAAACACACATTTGTGTGGATTGAGTCGTATCTTGTAGTGTCGGCAATGTAAAAATATGGTTCTCAAATGCTACAGATGATCAGCCTGTTTTCGTGAATGAGTAGGCAGATCGTCAAGATATGGTTGAACGATGTGTTTGATGTCATGGAAGGCATAATTCATTGCCCTCTAAAATGTTGCCCCTACGTTCTTCAAACCAAACGGTAATTTACGATATGCGAATGTACCCCACGGACATATAAATGCAGTTTTTGTCTGGTCCTATGGATGGATATTGATTTGATTGTATCCAAAAAATCCATCCATGAATGAAAATATTTCTCATCCAGCACATTCATCAATTATCTGGTCGATGGAGGGTGTAGGATAGTTGTCCTTTGGACATGCTTGATTTACATCCCTATAATCGAATCACACTCTAATCGTTCCTTTTTTTTCATCACATGAACAATATTCAATACCCAATTAGTGAGAGGAATAGGGTAAATGAAACCGGCACGCAAAAGTTTTTCAACCTCTGCTTTGATGGCAACGGTTTTCTTCGGATGAAAAGGTCAAAGTCGTTGTCATACTGGTTTGACATCAGGATAAATCTTGATTTCATGTTCAACAATTCTCGAGTCAATGCCTGGCATTTCTTCATATGACCATGCAAAGACATCTCTGAATTCGCGAAAAAGAGCACAATAGCTATCTAGTTCTGATGGAGAACAATATTTGCCAATGTGAATATTCTCTACAACATTAGGTTTGGTTGAAATATTAATGGCTATAGTTTCTTCAATGTTGGACAGATTTTGCTTGGAATCTACTGTATTTACAAAATTTAATAAAAAATCAACAATTGAAGGGTGATTGAGGTCATTTGAATAATCTTCATTGTCATCTCGAAGGTGGGAACGATGATGATAATCTTCCCATGGTGTCATTGATTGGATGATTCCTTCATCTATAGAATGTATACAAGACCAAGGATCATAAGAGGTACCATATTCTAAAGACCTATCTACCCAAACACTCGTCGAGTGCTGATTCGGGTTTGCCGCACAAGCCCAGAAAATTGATTGCTACAAAGATTCGATGGGGCTTGGTGGTAACACCTCGCGATGATGCTCACTATCAAAATAGTCAGAACTCTTCTTAAGCTCACATCATGTAGAAGAGATCATGTGACAGGTTTCCACTGTGGCCACTTCCACGAAACTAGATGGAGACAGGAGGGCAAAAGTACCCATTAAGGAAGGGTCTTTTAGGAGACCTACTCCAACATTTTGAAGTGATTGTGAACTTCCATGGATCAATGGAATGCTTCCAGTAGCTTGTGAACTGTTAGCAAAAAAGGCTAGTTGGTCAACGATTGTGATTCCACCTTGGAAGGGAAATGCAATCTTTCTAAAATATGTAGACACAACGGCAGCCATAGCATAAACCCAGGGCCTTCCTAGTAAAATATTGTAATCAAGGAGTCCATCAATGACCTCAACTTCAAGATCTACTATCTTCCCCCCAGTTCAACTTGCAAGCTACTTAAAATCCCATATGGAGTGTACGTTCTTCCATCGAATGCTTTTAATGTTGTTGATGATCGTGACAAGGGTGGTGAACCAAGAGTTTTCTAGCAACTCATTGACATAATACAGGTAGATGCCCCCTCATCAATGATGGTTCGATGAACATTTTTATTGAGGGCTTTTACTTGTATAAGGAAAGCGAGTTGGGCCGGTAACTGTGGTGTATATCCAGTATGCTTAAAGACCACAAGATTGGAATCCGTTGGATCAATCCTACCTATCGTTGATAACAAAGCCTACTTTTAGGAGGGACAATTTTGCAATACTTCAAGTGTTGACATAGTGGATGGCGATTGAGCTAGATCCTCCACTATATTATAATTCTGAGCAACTCGAGCATGAGGATTAAATGTCGATTTATGTACGACTCCCTTTGGTGGCTTTATAGTTAATTCAGGAATAATGGGTGGAACAGCTTCTAGCAAAGTCGTTGTCGAACCACTAGGTTGATCAGTAGCTTGGTTGTTCAACGACGATGGATTCCCATAATCTTTATTCCTTGTCAATATCAAAACATCATTTTGCTTGTTTGTGATGGATAGCATAAGCATTTGGGATGTGGAAGCATTATTGGTAGCAACCATATTAGTTTCTGGGTTTGGAAATGGATCAATCAAAACCGCTGAGGTATTCGAAGCCTTCAAAAGTTTTGAAACCTCAGATCGATGTGCACAATCTCTCATAAAATGCTCCTAGTTACATATCAAACATGGATAACAAGGAGGTTTCCTTGCTGCAATAGGGTTTTCAGATGATTTTTCAGGAGTGGAATTTTCCTGTTTCTTCTTGTTATTTTTCCCTTTCTTCTTGCCCCCTGGTTGCTTTGGATTTTTTCCTTTGTAAAATGACACGACATTAATCTCCGAGGCAAGAGAATTGTAATTTTCATTTTGACTACAAACAACAAGAGCTTGACTAAATGGACCTCTTGCAGTTTGTGTGCTTGAGGCACCGATCACACCGTCACCGGCATAAGAGTCCCTACTCGATTTAGGAGGAGGTGGAACAGAAAAAGTTGGTCTAGGAGCATCAAGAATTTTATCGTAGAGTGTGCCAGATTGTGTACAAATCAAATCTAAATATTGGGCACGAGCAATGAATTGCTCTTCAGTGACAACTCCTCCTTTCACCACGTCCTCAGTGATAGATGGAAATAAGGAATTAATAAACCACTCAACTAAAAGCTGATCAAGAACATATGTCTTTACCATTCAACGACGATGACACCACTCATGAATATGATCAGATATGTGATTGGACGTGGTCTATTTAAAATTGGTAAGGAGTTCTGTTCCAGTTTCGTACCTGATGGGTAACTGAAAGTGGGTAAGAAAAGTAGTGGCAAGAATGGTGAAGTTATCAAACGAAGCTCTAGGAAATTCAATATACCATTTCCCTGCTGGACCAGTAAGCATTCTTTGAAAAAGGTGAAGTCTAATCGAATCATCATTCAGAGTGTTAGAGGAGCACCAAAAATTAAAAGTCATTACGTGATTCGATGGATCTTCACCTGGATTTCCATTGAACTTAGGAATATTAGAGGGGAGTTTATGAGGAATTTTCAGCCACGAAGGGGTGTATGCAATTGGATCATTCGTTAGCCAGTTCAAATCTTGTAATTCTAAAGTTGCTACAAAAAGCAATTGTTGATTCACGTTGGGTGGAGCATATCTAGGATAAGATAGAATCGCCTAAGCAATAGGTCTTTGCATACCAGCATAAGGCATCTGTTGCTAGTAACCTTGATAAGGTTGTTGGACATAACCAGTAGAGGGTGGTTGTTGATAACCGGTTTGAAAATGTGGCTGTCCATAACCTACAAAGCCTTGTTGCCCAGGTCCTCGGTAGGCTTGATACTAACCAAATCCAGTCTGAGCTTGAAAACCAAGTCCAAATTAAGGTTGGGTTTGCTAGAATTGCGGTTGTTGGTATTGTGCCAGCCATGGTTGTTGGACCATTTGCTATTGCCCAATATTGGAGAATTAAACAAGTTGTGGATTGACCATACCTGTCGGTGCCTGAGTCGTTCCCGAGAAAGAAGCACTAACCTGAGGTTGCAGTTGAGCCGTAGAGACAAGTGGCTATTATATCACAACCTGAGAGACTTGAGTCTTCTGCCTCAAAACTTGAGGTTGCGAGGAAGAAGGAGTAGGTTGAGGTTGAGACACAACAGGCTGTGCTTGTGTTTCCGACACAATCGTAATAGCAGGTGTAGTGGGAATATTCAACACAGGTCGGATCGATTACGTTGGATATACAACCCTTGGTTGTTCTAGCAGTATTGGTATCCAACCATTAGATGTAATTCCAGTTTGACCTGAATATTATTGGAAACTCTCATATGGTTGTTCCCCAGGAGGAAACAGTGAAAAGGCATACTGCTCTCCATATGGCGGCAGTCGAATGTTTAAAGGATATATCGGTCTTTGAAAACTAGTTTGCCCAAATTGATATTGGCATGTAGGATCAAATTGCTGAGTTTCTACATAAGAAAGACCTGACAAGACTCCAGATGAATAAATAGGAGTAGACCATGGTGTCGAAGCCGCCCCTGAGTGGACTCCACCTAGTGATTGATGACCAGCTAGAAGAGATGGTGCACTGTATAAATATGAATCAGGTGTACCAGAAAACATTGTAGGAATAGTAGCAGAATGTTTCGTCACAGCTGCATCAGATAACACATTCCTAGATGTTGATGGTTGCTCAGACATGTTTAGTCTATCCAAAATCTCTCCAAGTGATTCGACGGGAACTTGCGATGAAGGAGGATTAAAAGAATCAAGCTCAGGAGTAGAAGGACACAAATTAATCCCAGTTCCAAAATGAAATGAGGTACTAGATGGGGGATCCTCTACTATCTCCTTTATAGAAATCAGACCAGGTGGAAGAGGTAGACCGTCAGGTCCGTAAAAGATTTCTGGAGCCGAAGAAGGTATAGCTTCTGTAGTGACAGATACTGGAGGAGTGACACCTTCTGAATACTGAAACTAAACGTCCAGATGTTCAGGTAAATGAACTTCAGTCTCAACGGGAGGTTCTTGAACAATTGTTGTTGGTTCATATGTAGCCTCGGTTTGAACTGCGATGGGTTCTGGATCAACTCTAGATGGAGTTGTTTCAGGTACAGAAGTGTCTACCATTACACTAGGATCAGTTCTAATTCCTCTTGTAACTGCGGAAATTCCTCTTTGAAGGTAGATGAACCAGAAATAATCGGAGTAACTGGAGTCTCTAACGATGTTGAAACAAAAGTTTTAAATAAACCAGGTGAATTGGACTCAATTAAACAAGACCACTTTGTCCGGATTGGCTTCGCTTCTGGAGGC
This sequence comes from Pinus tabuliformis, assembly GCA_031772625.1. Classification (NCBI taxonomy): domain Eukaryota; kingdom Viridiplantae; phylum Streptophyta; class Pinopsida; order Pinales; family Pinaceae; genus Pinus; species Pinus tabuliformis. The sequence goes on along the minus strand of CM062804.1, from coordinate 338,228,348 downwards.
AAAGATGGTTGACTTGCTAGTCTCCGCAAACGACGGGGTTTTGATTGACTTTCTTCCACAATTGTAGATTATTTGATCAACTCAAAATTAAGGGGGAAATGATGTTATTCCGAATTCAATTAATTTTAATGATGCTTGGACACAACTTTTCTTTTTTAGTTTTTAAGAGTCGAGAAAAAGCTAAAGATGACTCTAGTCCCCTTCGATTTTTAATGAGCCTGAAAGGACAAGTACTCAGATGGACCTTTTCTTTTAAAGAGTTGAAAATGAATGAAAGTGACTACTATGGAGAATCTAGACAAAGGGATTACCAAACCAATCACAAAACTGCAATATACACCTTGGTGATAAATTAAAGAGAAATTACCAAGGATTTATGTACGACAGTTAATCTTCTTGAATTTTGTGTTCAGTGCGTTGCGATCAATAAGGCAGCAGACTCGGTTTCCTATGGATAAAGGATTTAAGCCTATTGTGGTCTCCCAATATACACACGACGGTACGGGGAGCACAAGTCCGTGCTACCACTTGTCGTATCAAGGAGGAGGAATCACCCAACCTTCAATGAAAATGATAGTCACTAGTTTTAACGATGCCGGAACAAATCTCTAGCCTAGACCTCTAGATATGTTGTGTTAAGTTCCAAATCATTGTTAGGTTCATTGAAATTCATTTTAAAGTTGATCTTGTTTAGAGTTTTCCTTTCAATGGTTCACTGCGTGACGATGATCTGAAATTCCTAAGATGTAATCTACAATGATAAAGATGTAATCTACAATGATAAACAATCTTTGTTTATTTGAGCAATGAAAATCCTAGCTACTAGGGAACGAAGATAATAGTGCTTTTAAGCAAACAGCAAAGAGCACACACTAGTGCATTTCCCTAAATCATATTTTCGCACACAAATCAAAAATTTTTAAATGAAAATGCATGTATTTGTTTTCGCTCTCCTTAAACTGAAAGATGCCAAAAGGAAAACTAAATGCAGCAAAGATCTGAAATATTTCACTCAAAATGACATTTTCGACAATTTATTCTTCGAAAGGGAAAGGAAGACTAAAAAATGACACTTTCAATTTTGAACAAAAATTCTTACGACACTTTGAATGTAAACAAATCAAATGAAATACATCAAGAAAAGTTCAATCAATTATCAAGGGAAGGAACAATTTATGACACTTCTCTTTTTGACACAAAACGACAATTACGACACTTTTTGTATCAAAGCGACAAATCGACTAAAACAACTTTTTGACAAAGGATTGTAAATGAGGAAAAAATACACAAAAAAAATTCACTAATCCTAATGTAATTGAGGGTGATCTAAGTGATGCAAGAAAGCTTCAGTAATGAGGCACTTTTCATATGCAGCAAAACAACCAAACAAAATTGAATACAAGGTCAAAAACCCTCAATTTCTAGATGGAAAAAGAGTTTAGTCAATCATCACACCTAGGCTTCATAGCAATTGAGATGCATCACACCTACTACAATCGGGAGGTGCGATGCATACTGAGTTACAGTGGAAGACAGTACGATGGTCCAAGGAGTGCAACTGAAAAGGTTTTTGGCTCAGATGTGGAGCTGTTTTCAATGAATTAAGTTGGGTTTTGATGAACAATAATGAGCAAAGTATGATGGAATGTCTTGAGAGGTTACTGAGCTACCAAAAGGGCATCTAGATGTGCTTTTAAGTCAAATGTTTAATTCATAAACTAAACCAAATATTGATAGAAGAAACATTCATCTACTATGCAATTGCAGAGCAAGAGCAGTTCGAAGGCTACCTGGCTGACTTCAGACTTTGTCTATAGTTTATCAAATTGAACATAAAACAAACAATAACAACAAAAAAACATCCTTTCATTCCCTAGTGGAGTCGCCAATTTGTTTATGGGAAAACTAGTATTCCTAAAGAATGCTAGCCCTCTAGGTTTGGCATCTACCTAGAAACAACAGTTTAAAGAAATCCAATTATTTCTTCTATGTGTAACAGATAAGAGAAAGATAATGGAACCAACCTGGAACTTTCGTTAATCCCTTTCTTGATCTCTCTCCCCTTTGAAAGATCCTGCAACTCCTCCCCGTACTTAACACGCTTGGAGAGTACCTGCACAGGTATAGCAACAAAGAACTGTCAAAGCATCGTGATCTATTACAACATAAACATTACATAATCAGATATATAATGAACAAATGATAGCATTCACAAATGATAAAATTCACAATTGCACAATCATATGGGAGAAAACTTGAAGAGTTTTATTAATAGAAAGGAGAATTACAACCCAGTTGTTTGATCCAGCGCCATCCTCCCAACTTCAATCCTTCTTCACCTCATGAAATAGCAAGATCACTCCAACAAGAATACAATACTCTCTTCTCAATTACAAACTATCAACACTTACTTGTAATTCACAACATTCCAGCCTCTAGATCTCTTGGATGAGGGATCCATTTATAGATGTGTGCAAGGGTGTGAGTCATCCATGGGGTTTGATTAGTGTTATTCCACTTGTTACAATTGGTTCCATAAGAGAAGGGATTGGAGATTTTCTTAGATCTCTTATTCATCCTTGGGCGAATTCAGAGAGGCAAGTGGCACAGGAGAAGTTTCTAGAAGATTCCATGAGCAACCACTTAGAAAACTGTCCCAGAAATTTGTCCATCCTCGCCCATCACACCCTATAGAAGGCCTAAACAATATGCATCACACCTTGGCCATATACCACTCAGTATGCATCGAACTATGCCAGTGGAGCAGTTAGTATGGTTCAATTTAGGCAATTTCTGGATGGTTTCTCAGATGGAACTTTTGGGCAATGATGTATTCAGATGACTATGTTCCTTTAGCGTATGAAACAACACTTTTAGGGGTTGATGAGCCCTAATACATTGACATATAAGTTTGGGGTTGATGTGCCCAAATATGTCTATAACACTTATTCTGAGGATTTGGAAGAAAACTGGGGAAAGCTCCACGAAACCTTAATTATGATGGGGAGAACTTGCTTGTATATGGAAAATAATTTGGCGATGTTTTCATTCGAGTGCAACCAACTTCCAGATATGAAGGAAATCCAATGAGGCTTATTTTTGCAAAACCAGCAAGTCCACACCATGAATTTTTTGCTTATTACTCATTTTTGGATCGAATATTTAAGGTTGATGATGTCTTTCATTTTGAAACTCATTGATTCTTGGAATTTATGTCTAGCAAGCAAGTGGGTATGAGTGATGTCTGTTACCTAGATAATTTTGTTACCTATATGGATCCAAAGAAAGTTCTTTGCCATTTTGCATGTGCACTATATTAAGAAGATAAAAGGACTTTGGTGGTGAGGTATTTGCACTTGCAGCTATAGTCATGAGTGATCTTATTAAAAAATATCCAACTTTCTATTTTGTTCTAGATGTTGTTGGTCTGCCTAATTAATTTTTAGATACCATCATGGTTAGTGTCCTCCCTTCAAAAAATGAACTAGATTGTATACCACAATGTTTTTATGCTTTACACCTTACTAAACTTGGACTTCAAGCTATTAATGATCGTGGGCCTCTAATATGTTTTGTGATTTTTTTTACATCAAAGACCTACTTACTGGATTTGGAAGGTGACAATCCTAAGTCCTTATCAACTACCTTGGATGAGATTATGTGACATTATTCTTATTTGAGGGGTCTTGGGGTGGATGTATTGATTGAAATTTTAAATACTGTTAGATTTTAGACTTCTGTGGGAGTTTTTTGATTCATGATCCGGATTAACCACAGTTCTCAGTTCATTCTGCCAACGTTTCAAACCCCAAAGGGGGTCCATTTTAAATACTATTGAAAAACTTGGATCTGGTGATGAAGTGTCTTCCTTGCTACAAGAATATGACAACTCTTTTGTGCATGTTCCCATGGAAACTGATTTATAACAAAATAGTTAGTTCAATGGATGAAGATGAATCATCGAGGGAAACATCTGAGTTGGGGGGGTTGATACTTCTGCTGAAAATTTGTATTCAAACAAATTTTATTTTTTTCTAGATTGTATAATAAATGCCACACATCTTTGAGAGAATAATTTGCATAACATAGATACATATGGGGGGTTTTGCTAAGAAAGAGGGTATAGAGGTTGTGCTACAACTATTTGGTTTACCCTTTACCATTATAATTTGTAGGTGGGCAACGTATTTTTATTTCATTTAAGAATTTTCACCGTAGCACTCATCTCCTCTCACAAGGGTTGTTTATACTACTCTTAGACAACACATAAAAACTAGAATTGAATTCATGGATTTGTTGGTCAGAACAAAGTTGGAAGATATTGAGGTAGCACAACACATGATAATTTTGAGATGCCTCCCAAGTCTAGATGGTGTTTATCCTTTTTAACACATCTACTAAAAATCACAACAACAATGATGCCTATAAATGCTTCCGGGGAAGCAAATACTGAAGGATGTAGGGAGGGTGTACAAAGAAATATTTTTGCAGATATCTCTTGTTAGTGATTCAAAAGTAGATGAAAATAAATAGGTTGAGCAATCACCTGCAACTAGAAATTTGTCCCCAAACGTAGTAGGTACAGAAGGTGGCAGTGACACTAACATAGTTTCATTTGCTCAATAAATTAACTCGGTGTCTATGAGGAATGGACTTGCTTCTCACTAGTCCATTGAACATGAATATCTTTCTATTATACAAACAAGACTTCATCGCCATGGAAGAAGTGACCATGGTATCAAAGTGATTTCAAGAATACACCTTGGTCGGCTTGGGAGACATGCAAATGCATCAGAGGTTGAAATATCAAGCCCAAAAAATTAAAAGGAAGTCACTTGATCTCCTAGACTTTGAGACTATGAATAAGGTTGATTCTACATTGCATTCCTTATATGGGAATCTTGTGAAGGTTTTTGTAGTACCTAATCAATGTCGTGATGATAAAGGATTTCTTAGTGTATTAGCCAAGAGTGTGGTGGTTTTTCTTGCCAAAATTTTTCATGACAACATTGATGTGGATGAGAACTATAGCTCGTTTAAGTTTGAGTCCTCACTTTATTCAAAGTGTCTCTACCTAGGGAAGGTTGTGGATGACATGAAAACTAAAAGGAAATGTGCAATATAGCAATGGTGAATTGTTTCTATGCTCATGGTACAATTAAAATTCTTTTGACTACTTTGCAAGAAACGAGTTATTTACAGTGGAAAGTACTATTATGTCACAACGAGGAGTGGAAATAGGAAATGAGTAAGGTATTGAAAATGACAAGCTAGAGCATGTACCTTTGTTGTTAGAGACATTATGAAGTTATTGTGGGCTTCTAGATTACCTTGTGAATTCTTCTTTTCTATTAACTATGCCCTTTGTATCACAGTTGTTAGTGCAACCAATTGTTGGAGTCTCTATCACTGCTCCAAGGGATCGAAATATTTTTTTCTCCACCCTATAGGCTCAATTTATTAATATTTCTCTATCTATCTAGACAAATCCAATGTTTTGTCACTACGGTCCATGTTTGATTACCTATGTTGTTTCCATTATTACCCATGAATACACTGCCATAGTTGATGTTAAAGGAAGCATAAATGATATTCCCAGAAGAACAGGTCAACATTTTGGAGGTTAGCCACTTGATGAGGCTTCCATTTCTATGATGGTTTACATGGGATTTCCAAGTTCTGTGGAAGATGATAATTAGTTACTAAAAAAATGACTAAAATTTGTATATAAATGTCTTGTATTACATTCCTAAAACATTTGCTTGCTCAAAATAAAAATGAGGTGAAAGAATCATTGTAGTTTGTACCTTACCCAAATATTTAATAAAACATTCAACAAAATGTGACTTAAAATGGTCATTGGAATCAGGTTTCAGAATATCCTCCCAACCACTGACATATTGTTCAAATATACAATTGTCAACCCCTAGAGAAAGAAGTGTGTCCTAGTGACTAGATCATAAAATACTCCATGGATTCTAGAGATTGTTTCCCAATTCCACTCTTCTGGCTTAGGATATTTAACTACAGGCTTGCTCAGGAATTCCATTGAAAGTTGTAAGGGTGTTGCTTATGGTTAAAATATTGTCACTTATGTCCCTTTATGTGGATAACATGGTTCAACATAAAATTACACGTTATATTAAACGAAGAAAAGGTTTTAAGATTAATGACAAACATGCTAGGGAAGTGTAAAGTAAGCAAAAGAAATTTCCATAGATTGGTTTCTATTTAAAGTGAATGGAAACATTGAAATGATTTGCAAATAACAGACTATGATTTCTTTTATTAGGTTGATTTGTGTACGGAAAATATATACATTATACAACAATGAGGGCATAAAGAAGCTACCTTATTGCATTATAATTATAGGAATTATTTGTAGTATTTTTGCATTTGGCATACCACACATGTCGACTTTGAATTTGTGGCTTGATGTTTCAACACTCTATAGTCTCACCTAATTATGAAGACGTTTCTCTCTCCACTACCTTGCAATGACATATTTTTCTGAATTATACTTGAATTTGACTGATAATAACCTAGATTTATATATTTCTTTTAACACCAAATTGACATCATGGTAAACATATGAATATCCCATTAAATATGACCTAAAGATGATTCAAAGAATCTCACCTTTATCCTAAGCACATGGCATAGTAATTTCTGAGGTGTGAATTTTTTTTTTCCACTGGAAAAATCCGTAATTTTCATTATGATAGAGAAAATTACATATTGTATATGAAGTAGCATATGCGGTATCAGTGCTGTCAATCAAAATCCACCACGCAGGGTGATCAGGCTGTTTAAACAAAAAGCTGTTTGTATTGTCAGTTTAGCAGTCTAGCTATAGTCGCCTGTACATGACCACGCAGGGTCCATTATCAAAAAGATTTACAATAAGATTTTATATATCAAAAAGATTTACAAAAAATTTCAGATCTAGAACATTTAATCGTTTGCTATGATCAGGGACTATTGTCCCTCTGATATCGCTGATCTATATACGGCCTGTGGTAGTAGCGGTACTCCTCAGTCCCTCGCTGCTCCAATATTAACCATTCTCCTCTGGGAAGTAGCGAGGCCTCCTTGGATAATTGATCAGCGCTGCAGTTATATTCCCTGTCTATGTGGATACAAGATATATGGTTAAAAGTAGCCTTGAAAGTATGTGTTTCATAAAATATGTTGCTGAGTGTGTGAATGTGACATATTGTAGAATGATTGAACCAGTTTACAACAATCTTTGAATCCCCAAATATGTTAAGATTTAAACACTGATGTCCCAGAGAGAAATGTAATAGGTGTCGTAGGGTCATGAGTTCCGCAAAATTGTTTGAGCCCACATTGAGCCCCAGTTTTACTTTGTAACTGTGGTGTTCATTGATATGGAGAACGAAACCACCCCCACAGCCATTTTGATTCACGGCCCCATCGAAGAAAGCCCAAGGTACTAATTTGTCTATGATGGGGGGTGGTTGTATGCGCCTCTCCCTAGGGGGATTAGGGTCGAGCAGTTCAAGGTATGCGGAAATAATGCCGGCTTCCGTTCCAGGCCAACACACAGCCAAGTTATCAAAGATATATCTGTTCTGGGCCTTCCAAATATGCCAAGAGACCACTACGGGAAGGTTCAATAATTTTGATCCCGGATGACTACGATTCCAATCTTCCCATGCACTTTGTATATCGCCACCGGTCCAAGACCCAGAAAAACCAATAGATGTGGAAATGTTTTGCCAGAGAGTGCGGGTTGCTGTGCAATGTAGGAAGAGGTGTACAGTTGATTCCGATGCCTCTTTGCACGAATACACCAAGATGGTCCATATATCGCTCTATGGGTAAGATGCTCTCCCGTGGGAACAATATCCTTAAGTACACACCAGGAAAAAAGTCTGGTACGAGGGGGTGCAGTAAGCTTCTAGATATCATGCCACCAGTGCAATGTCAAGTCCGATTTTTTATGCTGAATGAGGGAACAGTATCCAGGCTTTGGCGTGTATGTACCATTATCTGCCAAACACCATATTAGTTCATCAGGCCCCTGTTTGATGCGGATATGCGATTCAGTCAATGCTGAGGTATATTCTAGCCACTCCTGATGCCATTGAGGGGGGATATCAAGTTGAAGGGCCGACTTCCATGCCTTTGAGAAGATATTTGTGTTCTGTTGATTGGCGATGTGTGCAAAAACCTTGATCCCTCATGCATGAAGGTGCCTGATAAGATCTCTACTAAGTAGGTGTATGCCTCCACTTCCTATCCACGGATCTTGTCCAATCCTTCCCATCATTCCATCATTGATTCTCTAGAACAAATTGTCTCGAATGAGGGGGAGGGATTGTAGCAGAGCCTTCCATACTGAAGAGCATCCCGATACTTGCCATGATGGTAGTCTGATCCAGTCCATTAAGCTCTGAGGCCAAATGTATTTTTGGTATGATATTTGTGCCCAAAGATTCTGGCTTGTCATCAGTGACCAGCCCATTTTTGCAGCAAGTGCTTGGGCGAAAAGGGGAAGGTCCTTGAGCCCCCATCCACCCCATTTCCTTGGTAGGGCTATCTTTTGCCAGCTTATCTAGGCAAATAACCTTTTGTCCTGGTTTCCATTCCAGAGGTATTTGTTACAGAGTTGTTTTAACCGCCCTAGGATGTTCCGCAAAATCCATGCAAGTGCCATCCAGAAGACCGAAGTGGCCTCCAAGACAGATTTGATAAGCACCAGTCTGCCTGCCCTTGATAAGTATCTGAAGCTCCATATAGTGAGTCTCTTCTCCAACTTTGTAACCAGCCAAACCCAATCAGCAATTCTTTGGCAAGTTGGTTTTAGCTAGTACCCCAGATATTTTAGGCCCCTATCCAGGGGGTGAATGCTGTAGGGAAAAGCCTGCTGAGCAAAATGTGATTCCTGTACAGATGTACAAGTGAAAGTAATAGTGGATTTAATATGATTTGCGAGCATACCTGTAGCGGAGGAAAAGAGAAGAAGAATATTGGAAAAAGTTCTGGTATCCTGTATGCTTCCATCCAACAGAATGAGAACATCATCCACAAATAGAAGATGTGTGAGAGAGCAATCATCTGAGATCCGGAGACCACCAATATCGCCATTCCTTTTTGCAGAGGCTATGAGCTGACTAAGACCTTCCATGACTATCAGGAAGAGAAGAGGAGACAAAGGGCATCCTTGCCTCAGTCCCCTTTCAGAGTGAAAGAAGGGTGAGGCCGAGCCATTGATGAGAATACTGAAGGAGGGAGATGTAATACAGGCCATAATCCATGTGATGTATGTGTGAGGGAAACCCAGATGAATAAGAAGCATTTTGATATAGAGCCAACTAACACGATTGAAAGCTTTGGATAAGTCAATCTTGAGAATGATGCTCTTGAGATGCTTGGACCAGATAGAATGGATGGTTTCTTGCGCCGAACCAATGGCTTCATGAATCTATCTGGATTCGAGGAAAGAAAACTATTGAGGGGCAATATGTCTGGAGAGAATCGGTCTGAGACGGTTTTCAATGGTCTTACAAATGATCTTGTATAGACAGTTGCAAAAAGAGATAGGTCTATAATCATCAAATGAAGAAGGGGAGTCAGATTTTGGGATGAGAGCTATGAAGGTCGAGTTGATGCCGTTGTAGATGGATCCCATAGTTCTGCTCTCCTCCACGACATTTAGAAGATCCTGCCCCAGGATTTCGTAAAATTCCAGATAGAATTCAATGGTCCATCCATCCGGGCCTGGACTCTTATCTTTTTTAAACCATTTTAAAATACCTTCTAGCTCCCCAGAAGTAACCGGAGCATTAAGCTCTTCAGCATCATCCTCATCAACAAATCTCGGAAAATGTCTCGCTATATTGATAATATCAAGAAGATTTGTTTCACGGGGGAATTTGTAGAGATTTCTGAAATGAGTAATGCCAAGGTGGGCAAGCTTATTAAAAGAGTCAGCCATGTCTCCCTCAGGAGTGGGGAGTTTCCAAATGGTGTTGGACACCTTTCGACCTTTTGCATAATTGTGAAAAAACTTCGAATTATTGTCCCTTGCTTGTATCCAAATAGCTCTACTCCTCAATCGTTGGGATTCTTCGTGCTCCTTCAGGATTTTAGCCTTCTGGTTTTCCAATTCTATCAGTCGACCCTTGTCCTCAGCTGTGATGAAACCCAGGCCCCGTTCATCCAGTAGTGCACTCAACTCTGATTCGATATGAGAGAGTTGAGAGGTTTCCTGAGCAAGCTTATCCTTGGCCCATTTGATGGAGAGGTGCTTGATATCAGAGAGGTTTTTGTAGAATCCTTTTGCAAGTGATTCTGTTCCATCAATGGATGTGAATTCCAATATTCAGAGATCATCTTAATATATGACGGGTCCCTCAGCCAAATGTGATTGAATTTAAAAGGGGCTTTTGGTTTCTTAAATGGCCCCTGGATTTCTAGATATATAGGTGTGTGATCCGATATGCCTCCCAAGCCCACCCATTGCTTGTAATGATGCAACTGTTGAAGGAGTGAATCTTTCATGATGAATCTGTCAAGTCTGCGGGCCAATGCTGCATCGCCCACCCTCTTGTTCCTCCAGGTAGGAAGGAGTTTATGCATGGGGATATCCACAAAATTTGTCTGCTCTAGAAGATTAGTCATATAATCTGTGATAGAGTCGATTTGTGCCACCGATCCCCATGATTCCCTGAATCCTAATGAAAAGTTGAGATCACCTCCGATTATGGTCTGCCCCGCATCCATGAGGGAGAGATGTAGGAGACGCTGCCAAAATTGTTCTCTTTGATTACATGGGGCGTATACATTCACTAGCCTGAGATGCATGCCCAGATCAGCGGTGAAAAAATCCAGACCCAGATAACCGCCCCCCCCCCAAGTAGCTTCAACCTTAATAGAGCGAGGGTTAACTCCAATGGCCAGACCACCGAATCGACCGGCAGCATCGAGGGCTACGAAGGACCAACCCGGGGTCAAGGATTGAAAGGATTGTGAGATTTGTTCAGCCGAGCAAAGAGTTTCTTGTAGCAGAATGATATCAATAGGTTCAGTCTCTATGAGTCGCTTCATGGCTAGTGTCACACGGAATAAGTCGATCTTGCGGACAAGATAGACCTTACTAGAATCTAAAGAAGACCTAATGACAAGCAAACCAACCAGACACTATCTTTCTCTAAATATGCTTTAATAAACAATAGTAAACAAGTGTTTTTAGGGCCTACCTTAGGTCCAATGCTAGCTTGTGGATGCCCTCGCTCCTTCGATCCAAATGAGCTTCTTTTTGTGAATCTGCAAACACAAACAAGGCAAACAAATTAAATAGCACCTGAAAAGCCAATTGCATAAAACATAGTTAACATGAAAGTCAAGGAGTCCATGAAACAAATAACATAAGATACTTGTTGAGAAAAATGAGTTTGATTGTATTAATTCAAAAGAAGAAGAATCTTACAACCTTTGCCTTGACGCTGTACAAGCTCCTCCCAGGGTCCAGCAAGAAGTCTCCTCTACTTTGACAAGTTTCACTCACTCCCCAATGAAGCCAAAAAGATGTGTGATCTCTCCTCTTAAGCTCAACTAGGAAGTCTTGATTTCACCAGCATTTACCCTAAAAAATGTTCAGCTTCTAACCTCTCTAGCAACTAGCCCAATGCCTGTATTTATAGTGCAATGGAGGGAGGTTACTAGGTCCTCCTTCAAAGGGATAAAGCCCTCCTTCAAAGGGATAGCTCCTCTCATCAAAGGATTAGCTCCTTCTCTTTTGGGATGCATGAACCACCTCAGAGCGAACAATCCACTTCAAAATTCCTTCTAGAAACCTCTAGAATTAACCCAAAGTGAGTTTTTTTAAGATAAAACTTGCGCCTTTTGACTTTCACAGGGGTCCGCACCTACACAGTTAGGGACAGAGCGGGCAGGTCCGCGGTTTTTGTACACAGAAGGTGCGGGACCGCAGGTGACCATGAGAGAAAGTGCGGAACCAGAGTTACATTGATTTTTAATGTCTTTCTCTCATTTCCAAAGCTTGATTTGAAGAGCTGAGGTTTGATACTTGCTTAGGAGGATAGTACAAGTGATGATAGACCCATACTGACTGCAAATAATCATGGTGACAATATTTTTGTGTAACAGATTGCCCCCTAAAGTGCGAACTCTGTAGTAGATGAGGATTTCTTATCATATAGGAAGAGTGAAGTACTTTATCATTTCGAGGATCATCTTGTGGAGAACCTGGTTGGAACCTGTAAAAACATTCAATGCAAGATATATATATGAGATCATATCATCGCTGAGGTAGGCATTCCCATACTCAGATAAAAACTGACTAGAAACTAACTACTGTTCTGATATAGGAATGATCTTGTAAAACATCACAAGTATAGACTCATGTGGACACAGTATGGATGCATCCATCTGTTTATGAATATTCCATTATATAATGAATACAAAATTCCTCATAGCCTGGATTGTAGAAACTAGATCCAGGGTCTTCATTCCTACTTCCCGAAACAGTACGATTCTATCCATGCGAATAAATGTGTTGATGACTAACATGGTAGAAACCACTTGATTACCAATCAATGATGTAAACTGTTAACAAGTGTGAGAGAAACCACCAGTGATGTCAATGGCTCCCAAAGTACTCAGTACAATCCATGAAATGTGAATAAATGTGTTGATGTCGAACATGCCACGGAATCCTTTGATCGAAAGTCAATGATGCAACCTGTCGTCAAAGGCAAGAAACCTGCCATTGAGGCATGCAGATCCCAAGGTACTGACGATTTCTAGATCATCTTTCTAGATAATGAGCTGATGTCGATAGAAAGCGATCCGTCATAGGCAAGCCCACAACATGAAATCATAAATCAAGTTGAAGAAATTTAGTTGCAAGGACTGACTCAGGGATGGTCAAGATGGATGACCGATATTTTGCAAATGAATGGCTTATTGGCAGTGACCTCTTGAACACATAACGACACGACAGATGGCTTGGTGACAATTGACCCAAAGTTAATACCCAGAAACCGGCTGAAGACTTTCAATGTGGTTTGATCAACTATTAGGCAAAGGATTTCCCAACCCAGGTGAATGAAAGTGTCGTGTTCAAGAGTGGTTACAAAGTATGACAAACAGGCTCATTTTTCTCTCTTTTCCCCCACCACTTCTGGCAAGTACCTCTTTATTTTTGACAAGCTTGAGGAGGATAACATTTGCTTGATTATAAGCTCATCCTTCGGATGAGTCCAACTTAGTTTAAATTCAAACCCTAAGAAGGAGTGGTTTGTTCTTGTTTGTAATTGAACAGGTCCTTTACTGTGAAATTTTAACGAGTCTAGTATAGGAGAAACTCGACGTTTTTCAATTTTAGAGAGTCTAAAAAAACTTAAGAAGACTCCAGGGTTGACCTTTTTCGTAAATTTGTGTCTCCCAAGCCCGAAAAAGTATAAAATAATACTTGAGAGAACCGCTTGATCTTTTACGACCAAGGAGTACTTTTCGTTATTAGTGCCTTTGACCCGAAAATGTAAAAAAGCGATCAATGACACGTCGTTTTATAACCAATATCGAATTTGAAACGACAAAAATCCAGCAATATTTTCATGTTTTTACGGTCGGAAAAGAGCTGTAAGTGGACCGTCTTTTAATTCCGTCTTAACGAGTTTAAAAGAAACACTCGACAATCTTTTCATGTTTTTGGAGTCAGAAAAGAGCTTAAAGATGACTCTGCATGTTTTTCTTTTGAAAATGATAGATTTTGCCTGAATAATCCTTTATTCTGCACAAAAACAAAAACATTACTCATACCTGTTTGAAATGGATAAAAATGTCGCAAAATACCTTTTCAAAGTGAAACATAAACAAATTTGTGATTTATTTACTCAAAAAACTTATAAAAAGGGCCTTTGCCAATTCATTTTTACCGTTTGAGTTTGGGTGAGAAAATAGTGCTTTTGCTCAGAAAACTTCCCGTGAAGATTTCGGAAAATCCAACCGTCGGAATCAAGCGCCGTCTTCTCTAGGTAATCCACATCATCCTACTCTTCATTTTTAACCGTTTAATTTTTTGTTTTAGTCCTTTATTTTCATTTTTGGGAGGCTTTTTAGGTGCAAAACCCGTGCGCGGGGGACCACAGGTTTACCATTGCGGACCTGCGGACCCCGACTTTTTCTCCATTGGGAAAAAGCTCGGGGTCCGCACCTTTCGTGTAGACAAAGTGCGGTCCCACGCACTGTGTCTAACCCGGAGGGTGCGTACCCCGCCGCAAGGGTTTTGAACCCAAAAATTCTCAAAAATGGACCAATCAAAATATTTTCTAGCAATTTAATTAATCTTTATACTTGATGCAGAGACTACATCATGCTAGATTGGCGTGAACGAGAGCATGAGGACGTGGATGCTGCCGCATGGAATCATCAGCCTTCACTTGATGCTTTGAGGGCGCGCGGATTGTACAAATTCTGGGCCATTCCTAGCACGAGGGCTCAGGTGGATTTCTTACAGTGGCTGGTTGACAGATGGAGCATACAGGACTAGTGCTTCTTCATTGGCGGCCACCAGCTCAAAATGGAGCCGTCGGACATATATTTTTTTGAATGGTTTGCCTAAGAGAGGCGAAGACTTGACTCTGCATGGGACTAGGCCAGGTGGCCAGTTTTTCGATAGCCTCCGGCTAGAGTACTGCAACAGCCAGGCTAGAGACAAAGGGATAGACATAAAGATAATATCTCGTCCTGAGCTCAAGGTGATTGCATTCACTGTCACCAGACTTTGCGGAGCTGCCGCATTACATATTGCCACCGGATCCCAGATGTGTATGGCAGTTGATTGCTTTCGAGGCACCATCTTCAACTGGTGTGATGCCGTGTTGGCCAATGTGAAAGGCCAACTGACCAGGGCCAAGAACGGACGAATAAAGACCTTTGGTTATGGGGCTTTGGTTGTGAGTTTTGGCCTAGAGAGGGTTCCTATGCTGATCCCACAGCACCTTACTGTTGGAGTTGGGCTTCCTCGAGAGCCCAAACTGATGTGATAGGTCGCAGTCATGGCCCGTCACCCAGACGAGAGGACAGAGGTTGCTCGATTCAAACCTGAGTATTTCTAATGGCTGGAAAACCAGGTCTTTTCTATTCAGGACTTCCCTTACGCTGGGATAGATTTTCGTGGTGATCCAGACATGGTTCTTCCACCAGGAGAGCAGTGGGACGAGTCAGGTAAAATCCTTTTCAACATTTTTCCTATTTTTTTTTATTTTTTATTTTTCCATCGTCTCAAAACTGATAGTAAAAATTTTAAAATGTAGATGTGGGTCCACAACGACCAACCACTCTCCGACCTTTCGAGAGGAGGCAACCAGTTGCACACGCACCAGCCCCACAGGATGAATCAGCAGAGGTTTTGGCCGAGTTGGAGGGTCATCTCGAGCGTTTGACAGGAGATATTCTTGAGACCACTATAGACGACATTCCTCGTCGACTTCAGCACTATGTGATTGGAGTCCCGGGACCTTTTAGGAGGTTCCTTTGCAAGGTGGCCCGTGAAGTGGTTTCTTATAGAGATCATCACCAGTGATAGGATGATCGCCTATTGTGGGCACATGTGACACTTTTGCTTTTTGTACTTATCATCTTTGCCGATCATAAGGTGTTTTTCAACCTATGATCGAAGACGATGCATTTTTTGACACACTCCTATATATATATATCACTATTACCGGCTTATCTTGTAAATCATGTTATGGAAAGGTTTTAAATTTACATGTATGATTATTGCAAATGTCTATTTAACATTCGAGAAGCGATTGCATCTGCTAATGTATTTAAAGATCTCAGAATATGCTGATATTCAATGTAATCAAATTCACGTTCCAAGCAACGCACTCTCAAAAATAATCTTAATAACACTGGATTTCTAATGGCATACACTCTATTAAGCTGTAATACAACGAGTTCAGAATCTAACCTCACTATCAAACTCCGAATCCCAAATGAAATAGATTCAGACAATAACTCAATCATTGCACTATACTCGACAATGTTGTTTTTTGTTTGACCAAGGCTTACCCCATGGATAGATACTAACTCGTCAGAGGGCGAATAGATAACCCAAGCTGCGGAAGAGATATTCCATGTATTACGACAAGCACCATCAGCGAAACCAATGTATGTTTGGAGAGGCATCGAAATCTGCAATATCAAGAATAAAACCAAGATAAGCAGGAATAATGACGAAAAAACACTCTCTAAGCTAAGCACACTGTTAAACTAAAACACACCAGCTAGAAAGAAAAACTATCCTAACTAAAAATCTCCATACCCATTCTTTTAAGCATAATACCTCTTCAAGTAAAGGCCATTTCTGGGTTTACCCAAAGAGTCCCCATCAAATTCTACCAATTCATAAGCCCCTTTGGCTAGCTTTCGCTTGACAACATAGGGACCATGCCACATAGGAACGAATTTTCCAGTGCCTAATTTATCATTAGCTTGATCATAAACTAAGACTAGATCTCCTTCCGAAAAATTTCGAGGGGCCATATTTCAATCATACTGAGCTTTCATGCGTTTTGTGTGAGTCTCGATCGCCAATGCAGCATCACGTCAATTCTCATCTAATTGAGCCAAGTATAACAAACTCTTTTCCTCTTCGGAAGTGGCTGGAAGTAATTCGATCGCCATTTTCAGTGACGGGATTTCGCATTCAGTGGGTAACACAGCTTCCAAACCATAGACTAGTTGGAAAGGAGTGAACCCTGTTGATGTTTTTACTGAAGTTCGGTACGCCCAAAGCGCTGAAAATAGCATGTTGTGCCAATTCGACCGATGAATCCCAATGATTCGTCGGATCATGATAACTAAAACTTTGTTGATGGACTCAACCAGACCATTCGCTTGTGGATAATAAGGGGTTGAACTATCGTGACGTAAACCAAGCTGGCGTGTAAGTTCGGTCATCATAACGTTTCGAAAATGACGCCCATGATCAGTGATTATCGCTTGCGGAACACCAAACCTAGTAATTATATGATTGAAAACGAAAATTGCAGCTGTCTTGCCGTCTGCCTCAAATGTAGGCATCGCCTCGGCCCACTTAGTAAAATAATCTACCGCAAGGATAATATACGCATGCCCCCCGGCCGAGTGAGGGTTACATGTAATAAAATCGATACCCCATTTGGCAAAAGGACCAACGGCAATTATAGGGTGGAGAGGAGCGGGTGGAGCGCGCATCTTACGATCAAAAATCTGGCAGTTGTGGCATTTTCAGACTGCCGTAATACAATCTTTTAATAAAGACGGCTAGAAGTAGCCAGCGCGCAATATCTTTTGGGCTGTGGCATACCCAGACATATGACCGCCACACGCTCCAGAGTGACAGTCATTTAGAACCCTTTCAGCTTCCTCGTGAGTTAAGCAACGTCGAAAAATAGAGTTCGCCCCATGGCGATAAAGAGTATCTCCAATAATTCTGAATTGTTGGTACTGGAATCGAATTTTCCGACGTTCTGACCTTGAAATTTCTGGTCGAAAGGATTGGGTTTGGAGATAAACGATGATATCCCCATACCAAGGATCTAAAGTGATGATTAGAAACAAGGATTCGTCCACAATGGGCTCCTTCGCCACAGTTTCCGTGTCAGCACGCGGGAAGTCACACATTAACTCCGCAAAAACTAAAGATTTCTTAGACTTAGATTTTTCAAATTCCAAGTCGAACTCTTGCAGGATGACGATCCATTTAGAGTACTTGCCCCCTAGCAATTGCTTGGTCAAAATGTAGATCATAGGGTTGCAATCCGAAATTACCATAGGTTTACGTAGTAAAATGTAGTGACGAAAACGTTTGACAGCTTGAACGGCTGCCAATGCCAATTTCTCCACATGTGAGTATTTTAGCTCAGTTGGATTTAACGTTCGACTAAGGTAATATATCACATGTTCATTTCCTGATTCATCTTCCTGAACTAAGACCATTCCAATGGTGGAATGAGAGGCGGCGAGATACAAGAAGTAATCCTGGTTGTAATTGGGAGGATGTAATAACGGTGCATGGGTCAACGCGTGTTTGAGTGCATCAAAAGATTTCTGAGCTATCTCATCCCAATAGAATTGAGTGTTTTGCTTCAACAACTGGGTAAAACCCTTTGTAACCTCGTCGTAGTTAGGAATGAATCATCGTAAAAATTTTTCTTTCCCCTGCAAACTTTGGAGTTGGCGAAGACTCGAAGGAGGAGGCAATTTGATGATAGCTTCGACCTTCGAGGAATCAACGCGAATGCTGGCTTTCGAAACTACAAATCCTAGCAATCGACCCATTTCTATACAAAAAACACATTTGTGTGGGTTCAAACGAATCCGATAATGCCTACACCTCAGAAAGATTGCTCGTAAATGGACGAGGTGATCAGCTCGATGTAAGGAATGAGCAGGCAAATCATCGAGGTACGGTTGCACAATGTGCTTGATGTCATGAAACGCATAAGACATCGCCCTTTGAAAAGTTGCTCTGGCATTCTTAAGCCCAAAAGGTAATTTGCAATAAGAAAATGTCCCCCATGGACAAATGAAAGCCGTTTTTGGTTGATCGGCAGGTAGAATGTTGATTTGATTGTATCCGGAAAAACCGTCCATAAAGGAAAATATTTCGCTGCCGGCACAATCATCAATGATTTGATCGATATAGGGGGTTGGGTAATTGTCCTTTGGACAGGCTCGATTAATGTCCCTATAGTCGATGCATATTCTTATTGTTCCCTGCTTTTTGTTAACCAGAACAATATTCGATACCCAATCCGTTAACGGGATCAGATAAATGAAACCTGCTTTCAACAAATTTTCAACTTCTGCTTTAATTGCAGCAGCTTTTCGTGGGTGAATCTGACGCAAACATTGCCAGACGGGTTTAGCATCTGGGTAAGTCTTGATCTCATGAATAACAATCGCGGGATCAATTCCTAGCATTTCCTCATAGGACCAGGCAAACACGTCGCGGAATTCTTGAAATAGGGCCTTATATATTTGAATTTCATCATCTGTACACGAGGCACCTATATGAATGTTCTCAACAATTCCGGGCTTAACCGAAATGTCAATAGGAATAGTTCGAGAGATGTTCCCCAAATTTAACTCTGAATCGGGATGTTTCATTGGATTCTGAGGTTCCTTGACATATTCAGTTGTAAAAATTGATGAGAAATCAGTTTCAAAACGATCATCCTCAGGTAAAAACGAAGATCTGTGATGGCGATCTTCCCATGGTAAATTATCTACACATAGGATTTCACGAATTTTCTCATCAGAGTGAACAAGTTCAGAAAACGTGGTTAAATCCGAGGTTGATGTGAAAAGTGATTCCTCACGGACCACATTCATTAAGTCATTTTTGGTTGAACACGGGTCAGCAAAAGACTGCACGGCTTCATAGGCAATTTCATATGGACTCAAAGGCATGGAATTGCCAAATGAGTCTATCTCAGATTCAGAAGGGAAGATCCAAGGATCATCATAAACAATGGTGTCTGATGTAATCATATGAATGGTTGCGAATGAAGATGATGCGTTGATTGGAGGAAAAGGAAAAGTTCCCAGTAAATCGGCATCTTTAATTAGTCCTACTCCAACATCCTTATATGGGATAGTTATTTTACCAACATGTTGTATACTCTCCGAAGAGGTTGGGTCGGATGAAAAGTAAGCCAGCTGGTCTATTGTTATGATCTTTCCATTATGTGGAAACTTTATTACTCGAAAGACCGATGAAACGACCGCTGTCATAGCGTAAGACCAACTTCGACCCAAGAGAAGGTTGTAATCTAGAGGGGCATCAACCACCTCCACATCTAGACTAACGGTTTTTCCTTCAACCCCTATAGGAAAATCCTATAGAATGCCAAAAGGATGAAACCCATGGCCATCAAAGGCCTTTAGAATCGTCGGGGATTGATTTAGTGAAGGAGAACCAAGCGATCTCCAACACTGTATCGACATAATACACGTTGAGGCTCCCTCATCAATTACAGTCCGATGAATAGGCCTGTTTTTGACTATCACTGGAATCTGGAAAGCCATTTGATGAGGCAAATGCGGTGTACTATTTTCTAGATCGAAAATTATTAGGTTTGGGTCCTGAACATCAACAGCTCCTATAGCCGACAAAAGTAATTTACGTTGTGCTGGGCATGATTGCAGCACTTCCAAAGCCGACATTGCCGAGGGTGAACCAGCTAAATCCTCAACAATGTTATAATTCTGAGCCGCTCTCGCATGTGGATTGAAAGCTGACTTCTGAAGTATACCCTTGGCGGGCGGTTTGATTACCAAGTCTGGATTAGGTTTCTCGATCTGTAGTGGATCGGAACTGAGAGCTGAGGTTGATGGATTAGAATGAGAAGATTCTGCTTCTTTACCATCAATAGAACTCTTACTACCATAATCTTGCGAGCGAGTCACAATCCTAACATGGGACATCATCAGTATGGGTTCTTCATTGGCACTTGAGGATGAACCTATCATCTTACTGTCTTGAGCCGGAAAAGGATCCTTCAAAAGAGCAGGAGTTTGGGAACCCTTGACAATTTTCGCAACCTCTGCACGATGAGGGCAGTCTCTTGTAAAATGTTCATTGTCACAAATGAGACAAGGATAACGAGGTTTGCGCTTTTCATCATTGGATTCCGCCTTTTCAGGTTTCTCCTTTGAACTTTTTTCTGTTTTATTCTTCTTCTTTCCTTTCTTCTTCCCACCGGATTTTGATTTAGCTGTAGATGACTCTACAATGTGAATATCGGCGGAAATCTCTGCAGAAGAATCTCCTGTTGGGGAATCAGGAAAGGTTATGATAGGGGAAGAATTCTTGGAAGACTTCTTCTTAATTTTAGTGTTAACTGTGCCAATCATACCATCGGCGGCATGAGATCCCGAAGGAGCTATAGCGATTTGATTTTGCTTGGGAAGATCGGGGATTTTTTCGTGTAACGTACCCGACTGAGTATACATCAAGTCAAGGTACTGTGCTTGAGCAATGACTTGCTCCTCAGTAACCACTCCGACTTTATAAACATCTTTAGTGATCTTTGGCAACAAAGATTTTGCAAACCACTCAGCCAAGATCTGATCCGGAATAAATACCTTCACTAAACGATGTCGACGTCTCCACTCATGAATATGATCTGAAATGTACGTGGATGTCGATTGCTTTAGCAAAGTTAACAATTCTGTGCCATTGTCATATCGGACTGGAAATTGAAAATGAGTTAAAAGAGGTAGCTAATTGACTAAAATTATAAAAAGTGCCTCGCGGTAACTCAATGTACCACTTGGCCGTGAGACCAATTAGAGTGCACTGGAAAAGTCTAAGATGGATTGAATCATCTGTGATGGAGTTAGATGCACACTAGAGGCACTGGTAAGTCATCACATGGTTCGACGGGTCCTCTCCTGATTTACCTTCGAACTTGGGAATGTCACTGGGAAACTTATTCGGCATTGGCGGCCAAAACGGAAGATAATTAATGGGATCGTTCGTTAGGCGTGACAAGTCAGGTAAGTCCAAAGTTGCGATAAATGGTAACTACCGATTAGGATCCCTAAAACTTTGGGTCATGAGACGAGCCCCAGGAGGAGGATATCCAGGATAACTAGGAATAGGAATCACGTTCAGGATATTGTATCCTCCCGGAAAAGCAGGATTAACCGGACCGTACTGGGGTTGTTGAGGTTGTTGATAAGTGTACCTAGGATACGGTTGATACTAATAAACTGGCTGCTGGACAGCAGGACCGAATTGGTACTACCCCTGGTACGGTTGATAGGTGAATTGTGGTTGACTTGTGACAACCGTACTTAAACCAGGTTGTCCTACAGGCATCTGAACCGAAGTTTGAATCGTAGATCCAGACGGTGGTAAAGATGTCTGAGGAGTAGATATAGGAACAGTAGAAACCAGAGCTGTCAATACTCCAGAAGTAGGTGGGGTAGATTGAACAGATGTAGCGGTAGTTGTAGCAGTCATTTGAGGCAGAGTACGAGGTATACTGGGCCTATGCTGAGAAACTACCGAAGGTACAGAAGTTTGAATGTTAGACTAGACTGGTTGCTGGGGTGTACCAGAAACTAGGGGTTGTCCAGTTTGAGATGACAACTGTACACTTGGCTGCAACATCTGTTGGGTTTGCGATGGATCCCACACTATATTCATTCCAGGGTACTGACCCATAACAGGTTGAGAATACTGAGGACCATAACCGGGTTGAGGGTAGGATTGATAATTGAAAGGTACATTTCCCGTTCCTTGAACATATGTTTGACCTTGGGGTGGTTGGAAACCTTGGTTCGAGTATTGACCTTGGGGTTGATACCCTTGAGGCACATACTGATGCTGGGGTTGACCTTGAGGTATAAATTGATACCGGGGTTGACCTTGGGGTACATATTGAGACTGGGGTTGACCTTGAGAAACGTACTGTCCCGTAGGTATGTACTGTCCTTGAGGTTGCCCCCCAGATGCAAATTGTGTACCTTGAGGTTGCCCCCCAGGCGGTAACTGGCCACCTTGAGGTTGAGGATTGGGAATAGAACCTGACATCATAAGAATGTCTTCTATGCTCAACGGCTTTGTACCATTGTTTCCAGTTAATAACCCTTGCTCAATGGGTTGAGGAGATGCTCCCAAAAAAGCACTAGAAAAAGACTGATACCCGGAGGGAACAGAAAGACCGCCGTACAAAAAGGATTCAGGCGATTGAATAAACATGGACGATTGTCCCGCCATATTGACAGGAGTATAAAAACCTCTAGGTGTTGAGTGATAAGGAGCACGAGGTGGTGAAAAACTTAACCCTGAGTTTTCTAAATAATTAGTCAAAGAAAGATACCAAGAACTACTCCTAGGTGGACTGTAAAAAATTGATTCACGCTCCCTAAGTTCAATGACAGGTTGATTTTCAAGGATAGGGATGCCTACTTCTTCTTCTTCCGGAGAAAGTTCTTCAATAGAAATAAGTCCAGAAGGAAGATCTTGAGTGATTACTCTTTCTACCCTAGGTGAACTAGGACCACTAAAAGTTGGAGAAACAAACCCCGATGTCGGAGTAGCAGCAAATTCACTTTCAGGCTCGGATATTTCGGGTTCTTCACCTATATCACTAGTAGATGAAAAGCTACCAGCGATTTCGGAGACAGACACTGACTGTGGATTATATTCTGCTACTAGCATTTGAAAATTAGGATGTACTATAAAAGAAGATTCTCCTTCTTCCAGTGACCCTACTCTACTGTCTCTAGGAGTTACGAGGACTTTTAAGCTTTCAATTTGACTCGATACTTCCTCAGGAGGTTGGCCCTGAAGTCTAAGGGACTTCCTCAATAACTCAGCCACGTTTATAATCTCAGGAGACTGGCCCCGAAGTCTACGGGACTGTCTTGGTAATTCAGCCACAGTTAAAGACTTTTAACTACTTCACACACAAACAAAGTAAAATCTCAATAAAAAGCACCTAAAGTCTCTAAAGAAACAAACAAGTTTGAATCACACGCCTAAAGAATCTAGGAGATCAAACACACACAAACAGTAACTTTCCGGACCGAAAACACTAGTTGGTGATGAAATCCAACGTCGCAGAGTTCAGTACAGAAATGGCAGTTGGAACAGTTACCCCGACAACCTGCTTAATGAATAGACTGGCACAAGTTCCTCCACTTAACCGTCTCGAGTGAAGTGAACCCCCCAGAAAATCCAAGTGAGTCTAGCCGACGTCTGCTCCAGGTACAGTGGGATCTTCCCACCACTGTCACCTCAGGAAGAGTCCTGAAGAATATGGCCACTAACGTTACCAACTGAGACAAATACACCTGGGGGAACGGTCTATGATCCGATACGCACGCAAGGGCAGAGTAGCAAGCTCAATCCCCTTGAAGGCTCCTTGACATAATCCAAGGTTTACCAACAAGTGACCCCAGGCTCCTCGACAATGGTTAATCCGAGGTTTACCATTTTTAATACGTGAATATCTGGCGTCATTGCCAATGAGGAAGGATTGATTCCCACACTGGTTCGGACACGATCTCGTGCTTCTCCTTTAAGAGGAGCTTTCCCAGAGCATAAATGCAATAATTGGATTTCTTCCCTACCACAAGATACAGCTACTTGTTTGTTTTTACTGCCTTGGAGAGTTAATTACTCTCATACTCCAAGACACTAGCCTAAGCTAAGTTGGTGTATCAGAGCCCTAGAAATAAAAATGTTACTAGGTGAATTTTACTTTAAGCGTTAAATTTAGTGGTTTTTGTTTAAGTCCAAAGGTGCGGAGATGAAACTCGTGGTATGAAGACTCGACTCAAAATCACTAAAAATGCACCTAAGATGATCTAAACAATCTTTTTCTCTTCGATGAACTTCTAAACTAAGAAAGAGTTTGAGAATGCAAATACTTTGTAAACACAAATCTTTCTCAATTAAACAAATTAAAAGAAGAGCTTTTCCTTTCCAAAGCACTCAAAACGAGACAACTAATTATTTCACAAAAATTTCCCTTTTTCGTTTCAAAGCATTCAAACACTACAAAAAACAATCTTTTTTCAAAAGAGATTTTTTTTTATATTTTGTAAATAAAACACTCAAAACTAATGAAAATAACTAACCTTGATAGCTACAAACTATAAAACCTATTTGAAGTCAAAGCCTACTAAAAGTCCTTTTTGAGGATGTTTTACTCAGCTAGATGCAAGCTAAGGACTAATTTATGCAGAATCACAAATCAGTCAAGAACAACCAATTTTGTTTTCTTTTTGAAAATGAAAATCCAAACTCTCAAACACAAGCTTTTCGAAGTTTTGTAAAGAGAAAACTCAAAGCGGATTCCTCAAACAAGGGGAGATTTCATTAATGGTCAAACTCATAAGAAAGCTGGTAGACACTAAGGTGATCTGAAGTCCCTATAGCCTCTAAGCTCAGAGCCACTACACAACCAAAACGAAAAACAAACCCAACAAGCAAAACTCCTAGGAATTTCACCTAAAACCATAACATTAACGAAATCAATCAAAGGAAAGCTTCTGACAAGTTATATGCAGGTCTGGGCAGTGGATAACAATTTCTAAGGACAAACTAAGCTGACTGACAGAGGAAATTTTAGGGTTTTCAAAATTTTGACAGGGTTCGCAGGCCCACAGTCGGCACAGGTGCGGTCCCGCTCTGTGCTAAAAGCCAAGCTGCGGGTAAGTACGCACTGTGTCAAATGGCTAGGGTGCGGTCCTCTCCCAAAGCTATGAAAAACGAAAAATAACCCTGGAACTACAAACTCTACCCAATTTTACACACAACAAGCCAAAAACAGAAACAAAAAATAGAGTTTCTCAGGTCAAAGTAAAAACAAGGAAAATAATCAATTCCCCAGTATGGTCACCATTTTGTCACACGGAATAAGTCGATCTTGCGGACAAGATAGACCTTCCTAGAATCTAAAGAAGACCTAATGACAAGCAAACCAACCAGACACTATCTTTCTCTAAATATGCTTTAATAAACAATAGAAAACAAGTGTTTTTAGGGCCTACCTTAGGTCCTACGCTAGCTTGTGGATGCCCTCGCTCCTTCGATCCAAATGAGCTCCTTTTCGCGAATCTGAAAACACAAATAAGGCAAACAAATTAAATAGCACCTGAAAAGCCAATTGCATAAAACATATTTAACATGAAAGTCAAGGAGTCCATGAAACAAATAACATAAGATACTTGTTGAGAAAAATGAGTTTGATTGTATTAATTCAAAAGAAGAAGAACCTTACAACCTTTGCCTTGATGCTGTACAAGCTCCTCCCAGGGTCCAGCAAGAAGTCTCCTCTACTTTGACAAGTTTCACTCATTCCCCAATGAAGCCAAAAATATGTGTGATCTCTCCTCTTAAGCTCAACTAGGAAGTCTTGATTTCACCAGCATTTACCCTAAAAAATGTTCAACTTCTAACCTCTCTAGCAACCAGCCCAATGCCTGTATTTATAGTGCAATGGAGGGAGGTTACTAGGTCCTCCTTCAAAGGGATAAAACCCTCCTTCAAAGGGATAGCTCCTCTCATCAAGGGATTAGCTCCTTCTCTTTTGGGATGCATGAACCACCTCAGAGCGAACAATCCACATCAAAATTCGTTCTAGAAACCTCTAGAATTAACCCAAAGTGAGTTTTTTTAAGATAAAACTTGCGCCTTTTGACTTTCACAGGGGTCTGCACCTACACCGTTAGGGACAGAGCGGGCAGGTCCGCATTTTTTGTACACAGAAGGTGTGGGACCGCAGGTGACCATGAGAGAAAGTGCAGAACCAGAGTTACATTGATTTTTAATGTCTTTCTCTCATTTCCAAAGCTTGATTTGAAGAGCTGAGGTCTGAGACTTGCTTAGGAGGATAGTACAAGTGATGATACACCCATACTGACTGCAAATAATCATGGTGACGATATTTTTGTGTAACAGCTAGTTTCTTGGAGGCACTAGCCAGCCCCCTGCAGTTATAAGATAAACACTTCATGGGGGAACACTGCGAGGGGTATATCCTGCTCTAAGGACCTCGTCTATGGTTGATTGACGACCAGAGACAACCTCCAACCCTGCTTTCTTAATAGCCTTTGAGAAATCTGTTTTCCTGCCTTGGTAGGCAGGGGGTCGGCACTCGGCACAAAGATGCCAAGACCAGACTGGTGGGCCGACAGATCTTTGGAATGAGGTCTAGACCGAAGGAAGTATGGATTATGGGAGGAGACCTTGGAGGATGGATGGGGGGAGGAAGATGAGGAGGGTGAGAGCAAGGAGGGACCAGTGGTGGCGATGAGGGGGGGGGATGTCATTGAACAATGAGCCATTGATGTTTGGAAAGAGGCACCGGAATCATTAATAATATGATCAATAATAGAGAGAGGAGGGTTCAGAGGAGTACCCGAGGTTGTTTCAGCTTCAGCTGCCAAGCGAGCCCTGGTCATCGGCGGCGAGGAGTGCTGAGACCAGGATCGACTGCTGGTGAGGATGCCATCGGAGACTGCCCAGTAGGAATGGGGCGCGAGGAGACCGGTGAGGCAGCCCTGGAAGGTGCAGGAATGATCTTTGGGGAGTCATCAGCTTTTTTGTTGAGTGGGTAGTCTTTATAGAGATGCCTGACCTTATGGCATCGCCTGTAGTGTAACGGGACCCCCTCATAATCTAGTATCTGAACTCTGATGTATCTCCCCCACTGAAGAGTGATCTTTTCCTCCAGCCCTTCACATGTGTCCAAGTGAACCAATATATGCGCAAGGGTCCTGCTTCTTGATTCCACAAACGTGCGATCATGATCAAGGTATGTACCCAGTGCATTACCAATCCTGATGAAAACTTCTTCACCCCAGAACTGTAGTGGAAGACCCGGCAGGCACACCCAAATCAGTCCAGCTCCAATTTTCTCGCGTCTTAGGTCAAATAGAGGACTCCACATCTTGAGGAGTACCGGGGCCATTTCAGTGTGCCAGTACCTGGCCAGAACTAGGTACGTATAACTCTCCTTTGATAAATGTAAAGAGAACTAGCCTCTTGGTAATATATGGACATCCGGAAGATCAATAAGCAAACCTCCCCATATCTCCTTCACCCATTGAGTCATCCTTTTTTCCGAATATGCTCTGCCCCTGACATGCCTTGCGATCACAGTGTTTGCCATGATAGCAAACTCACCTATTTTCGAGGTCTCACCGAACCTTATGGTGATATCCTTTGAGGTAGCCTTGATTCACTTCGACTTCCTTTTTGCTGGTACGGGGTGCAGACGAATGGTCCACCAGGGGGTTTGGTACACCTTCTGGAGGAAAAGGTTTAGCAGGTTTAACCTTGACTGCAGGGGTTTCGAAACACCCGGATGGTCGGGTTCCAACACAGGAGGTAGGCGCCGCGGCAGAGACCGGAGGGTTGACAGAAGGTGCAGTAAAGAAGGAAGAGGAAAGCAGGTCAAAAGAGGGCGAGGGAGGGGTGTGTGAGGATAAAATATGAAGGGTGCCCGGGGAGAGGGGAGGGACTTCAAAATTAGGGGAGTCGATAGGGTGAGACCCCATGAGGGGAGAGACAGAGCTGTGCCGCAGAAGGGAAACAACGGGAGGTCGGTGAGATGATTCCGGGCCAGCAAATGGCGAAGACGATACAACTGGAGGGGCAGGAGTGAACCTAGGGTTGTCAAAGATGACTCTGTTCGGGAAAGGCTCCTTAGTGTAATCAACCGCTCCCATATCCATTGTATCGTCCATCCTGTCCACAGGTCGAGATTTCAAAAGCGACGGGTGTAGACTGCTACACTGTACAGTGCGCCTTGAAGGGACCATGACGGTGTTCTGCAGAGGTCAGGTAGAAACCCTAGGTTAACCTAGGCCTTCACGAACGCACCCAATGAGCTCCATCCTCAGAGAAGTTCCTGAGGTGTGAAATTTTATTAGAGGCACTGTTTGTTTTTTTCTTTTTGGTTAGAAAAGGGTTTGCTCTTAGTTTTATGTGACTTTCAATTTATCATATGTAGCATGTTGAGAAATGGGAAAGAATAATGGATGACATTTATCTTGCAGAATTTGATGCTAAATGAAAGGATATAGAGTTTAATCAAGCAACAACCTGCTTTGGTAAAGACAAAGGAACATCTTAAAAGTCTCCTAAGAATACACCATATAAAGAATTTGAACATAAGTAATATATGACCTTTTCTTTTGTATATATGTTCTTTTTTCTACCTAATATATCACAAGAAGTAAAATATTGATAATGTAGAAATTGTTTGAGGACCTCATTGAGGTCGATTTTTATGATGTCCTACTTGATTGATATCTTCTCATGACAGAAAGGCTTTAAATATGAATTAATATGTTCCTAAAATAGATCAAATCCAAAGTTTATAGATATAAAAGATAAAAACAAATGTCAATGCGTTCGTTGGATTGTTACTTGACTCTGGTGTGGGTAGGTTACAAGAAATGTGATTGGAAAAAGGATGGGGAGACAAAGAAGTGCATGTCTTGGATATGATTCTTTAACCTCATGGTTATTTTGAACAAGAAAATCTTTTAGGAATTCTAGACAAGACATTGGTGGACATGTAACCAATTTTTTTATAATTGCAATGAGCATTCCATGATATCCTCTATTTATTGTTTGATTGTATTTTGAACAATTTTTTTTTATTTTGTTGTCCTTTAACTATAAATTGAAAATATTTGGTATCGTGTCCATTTAAACAACAACCAAAGCTTGAAGATGAAATTAGTATTACATGATATTGATTGAAATCCCTTTAATGGTTTTTTGTTAAAAAAAATTCATGACTATTAGAAAAGTTTACTTTCATGTTGTTATTTGAGCACATGTTGTTTATACCTTGACCAAGTTCATGCATTATAGAATTAAATGTTGTTGCGAATAAAATGACAAGGATTAGACATCACACCTCAGATTATTTGATTTCACAAGTTATATACAACTCTATCTTTCTAACTTGTCACTTAATTGGCATGATTATGCCTAAGCTTTCCCATAAGGTTGAATATTATGTTACTAAGGTGTTATTTTCTATACTGACATTTTATTTCTTTGTTTATATAGGCCATATGGCCACATAGTGTCCACTATCACCTAACTGAAGAAAACTTGTTCGAGTTTCTTTCTTTTATGGGGAAAAATGGCTTTGACATTGTTGATGTTGAGGTATATGTCATGTAAATATTTATAGTTTACTTTAGTTTATATTCTAGTAATCATGATCTTTCATGTATTACACTCTGCATTGTATCTTCTTTTGTTTTGTGAAAAGGAACTCAGTATTGATTGTAAGAAGAAGGAATTAAAGAAACAAGAGAACAATAATATTGGAGTGAAAAATGGAAGAAGAGAGAGATAAAAGAACTCGTCTAGTGATACCCTTAGAGACAATATCCCACATAAGACACAAATATAAAGACTGATGGTCAAGTGTTCAGAATTGGTGAATTCACCTACAATGCCTTGTAAACACAATGATAATGTTTTGAAGTGATGAAACAACATTTAATATGTAAATTATAGTCCAACCAATATTAGGATGGAAACTAATATTGGAATACTTGAAATTTCATATAATATAATTTATGTGGTTGAAATTATTTATAGTTGCACTTGATATTGTTTAATATTGTAATTAACATATGTAATTTTGTGTTTTAATTTTAGATGAACATGCACATTGTATGACATTTTTAAAATTTAATCGCAAAATTATACTAGTTAATTTATGTTGATAAATAATGAACACATAAAATTAATCTAGAACTACTAAATTATTATTTTATATTGATTAATGATGAACATAAATAAAATGAATATACAACTAAATTAGTCATTTATAATGATTATTAATGAAAGTAAATGAAATGAATATAAACTAATAAATGTGTCATTTATATAATGAATATGAATCTACCAAAAAAAGATAAATGACTACTGAAAATGATAAATTTGTGATTGAAAATGACGACTAAATTTTGCATATATATGACTATTAGTAACTAATATAGTATCTTATAACAGACCAAAATTTAGTCATATTTCTTTGGTCATTAATTGGTTTCAAACAATGACTAAAATTTTCATATATATGACTATTAGTAACTAATTTACAATATTTTATAACAAGAACAACATTTTTCTCATATTTCTTTGGTCATTAATTGATTTTACAGGTGATCATATAGTAATATATTTTGTTGTATATTTGGCCATTAATTGTGGAGATTAATAACTAAATGAATGAATAAATTAATGACCAAATTTATGACTAAATATACTACAAGATGATAAAATTGAGACAACCAATTAATGACTAAGCTAAAAATGACTAAAAGTTGGTCCCGTTATAGGATACTGTAAATTAGCTACTACCAGTCACCGATTGAAAAGTGGTCATTTATATGAAAATTTTAGACCTTCTTTTATTAACTAATTAGCCATTTTGTACCAGTGGGAGAGAGAGAGAGACTAGTAAACCTCTCCTAGGTAAATCCTAACCCTTTAATCCATCACTGGGATCCTATCTACCAATCCTTAACACCTTATCCCCATTCCTCCTAGCTAAACCTTGAAACCCTAAATCTTAAGCCCTTAACCTCCAACACCAAAATACTTAACCAATAACCCCTTACCTGGTAATCCTATAAACTATTAACCCCTAATCTGAGCTAACCCCTCAATCCATAATCCTAATCCCTTTAAATTGTAAACCCCTAATTTAAAAAAAAAATTACAATATAAAGATATATAATGAATGACTTACTAAGGGACAATATTCATGCCTTCCTTCAAGGTGTCCAAAATCTGTACAATGTTGTTCAGATATTCTTATTAGAATTCTCCTCCTCTTGTATCCCCTACGTTTGGTACAAGGGAAATAACATTTTTCATCATCCATTTTTCCTTACAAATCTTTTAATAGTGATTATCTTCAAAAATAAATTGCATCTTAACTATTTGTGATGTATTCTCTAATTCCATTATATACATAAAAAAATTGTTAGATTTCTACCTTCGAAAGATTATGGAGAGACATTGTATAATGCTCAAAAAAATTACCTCCTCCAACATCAATATTCAAACATTGCTATGTTTGACCTAGTTAGACATCACGAATCCAACACTTATCACATGCACATCAGATATCTGACATGTATAAGAATGTGTTGAATATCCATCGAGAGCATAAGATATATGACACAATTATAAAATTATATATAGTTTCAAATATACGACATTGGACATGTTTTAACAAAAAAAAAATTCCAAATAAAATATGACAGTATGAACAATTTGTTGGGTTGTGTTATATTCTTTCCACGACTAGCCCACGTAGTTAGCTGGGGGGTTAGATGTGGGGAGGAGCCCCCCCTTCGTTGTGCCGATTGCGTAGCAGGGGGAGTCACAGGGGGTTTGAGGGGAAAATTTTGTTTTTGGACTCTATATTAGGTTGGGAAGACCTACCTATGGTTTTGTGCATGATTTTTTCGTACATGGTTTTGGACGTGATGGTTTTCAATCCATGGATTTGGACGTGATGGTTTTTGGTCCATGGTATTCGATGCTTCGGCATGTATAAATATGTATTGTAACACTAAAAGGATAATAGTGAAAAATCAAGCTGGTAGTCCCAGTTTTGGGATCCAGGGGAAAGTCTTTGTGTATATGTTTCTTATGTGTTATGCTCTCGCATTGTTTATTTTTTGTGTTTTAGAATTCGTATATAGGGATTTTCTGTACGAGTTTAAAACCTACATTTGGTATCAGAGCTATTTTGGCTTCAAGGGGACGCCTTTGTTGCTGAGGGGTTTCACTCGGGCTTGTGGTAGACCCTGTTTAGTGGGAGATCTGCGAGATCGATTCTAGTGGTGAAAAAATATAGTGAGCAATGGAAAGATAGAGATCGAGAAATTTAATGGTTAGAGTTTTGAGTTGTGGAAACTTAGGATCGAGGATCTGTTGGTGAATAAAGATCAGTGGATCATAGTAGATCCAGGTACTAAACCAACGGGAGTGTCTGATGAAGAATGGAAGAAGTTGGATCAGAAGGAAAATAGCACAATACGATTGTGTGCCTTAGATTCAGTATTGTTGAATGTATCAGGGGAAGCTACGGTGAAGACTTTGTGGGACAAGTTAGGGACTTTGTACCAATCTAAGTCTCTGGTGAATAAATTGTTCATATGGAAAAAGATGTGTAACCTGAGGATGAAAGATGGAGACTCGATGACAAAGCATCTGAATGCGTTTAATACTGTGGTAAGTCAATTATTGTCTGTTGATATTGAAATTTCAGATGAAGGTAAGTGCATTAATTTGTTGTGTTCTCCACCAGATTTGTGGGATAGTTTGGTTATTGCGATAGGTATCAATGCAACTACCTTGTAGTTTGATGAAATAGTGTCATCCTTGTTGACGAAGGAGATGAGATGGAAAAATATGGAGAGCCAGAATGGTGAAGCGCTTGTCTGTACAAGGACGGTCTCAGAACATAAACAAAAATAAGTCATCGAGTGGGATATCTAAATCTAGAGGGAGATCTAAATCTCCAGGAAAACCTGTAAAGGTGGTGTCTTGAAAATGCGGAAAGGAAGGGCACTACAAAAGGGACTGTAAATCTAAAGCTCCTAACAAAGGAAAGGGATCTGATGATGCTCCTTCTGCAGAGGCAAAAACCACCTCAGATGAAGGTGGGGATGTGTGCTTGGCTTCTTCAAGTACACATGTAGATCATGAGGCATGGCTGATTGACTCAGGTGCATCCTTTCACATCACTCCCCATAGAGAGTGGTTCTACGAGTATGAGAAATAGGATGGTGGTGATGTCTTCTTATGGGATGATAGGAAGGCTAGAATCATTGGTCACAGAAAAGTAAAGTTGAAGTTGCAAGGTGGAAGGGTTAGAACACTTCCTGGTGTTCTACATATTCCTGCATTGGCTAGAAATTTGATTTTCGTAAGCAAGCTGGATGATGTAGGTGTAAAACTAGTGTTCGAGAAGGATACCTGCAATATGGTTCGAGGAGCACTGGTATTGATGCGGGGAGTTTGGATTGGAACTCTGTACAAGCTGCAAGGTAGTATTGTTGTTGATGGGTACAACAGTTCCATGGTTCCTGAAATTGGAGCAGAAAATATAGTGGTGTCTGGAGAGAAGACCATGTTGTGGCATCAAAGGCTTGGAAATATTGGAGAGAAGGGTCTTCAGATACTTCATGGTAAAGGTATGGTAGAAGGTATGAGTAATAGTTCTTTGGATTTTGATTTTTGTGAAAATTGTGTATATGGGAAGTAGAATCAGGTGAGTTTCCTCTTTGGTGGTAAGAGGGCGAAACAGATATGGGAGCTTGTGCACAGTGATGTGTTTGGACCTGTGAAGGTTCCATCACTAGGTAAGTCTATGTACTATGTATCATTTATAGATGACTTCTCAAGGAATACATGAATATATTTCCTTAAGAAGAAATATGAAGTCTTTGATAGGTTTATAGAATTTAAGGCTATGGTGGAAAACCAGACGGAGAAGAAGATAAAGGTGTTGAGGACAGATAATGGTGGAGAGTTTTGCAGTAAGGAATTTGAAGAATTTTGTAAGAAGTGTGGTATAGCACGGAAGAAGACTACTCCATATACACCTCAACAACATGGAGTTGTAGAAAGAGTGAACAAGACATTGATGGAAAGGGCAAGAAGCATGCTTAGTGGTGCTGGGTTAGGATAGGAATTATGGGTAGAAGCGGTGGAGACAACATGTTACCTGGTCAACAGATCACCTTAATCAACATTGGATGATAAGACTCTACAAGAGGTATGGACTGGTAAGAAACCCTGTCTTTCACATCTGAGGGTATTTGGATGTGATGCATATTTACATGTTCCAAAGGAGAAATGAACCAAGCTGGATAGTAAATCTGAAAAGTGCATATTTATTGGGTATAAGGATGGTTTAAAGGGTTATAAGCTTTGGAACCCAGTAACAAGGAAGTTTGTGTACAACTGAGATGTGGTGTTCAGAGAGGTAAAAGATGTTATTAAACATGAAGTCCAACCAAAGGAACCTGAGAAGATAGAGCTTGAGCTAAAGGAGGAAGAATTAGACTCTACAGCAGAGGAGGAATTAGAAGATGAAGAGCCACACCCTCCAGGTGTGAGAAGATCAGTTCGAGAAAGAAGGTAGCCAGAAAGGTATAGTCCATCTGCCTTCTATTCAAATTTTGCTTTATCCATTACTGATGATGATCCCAGAACTGTGAAGGAAGTAGTAGATTCAAAGGATGGAAAATTCTGGAAAGAGGCCATGGTTGATCAAATGGAATCTTTGTACAAAAATGAGGCTTGGGATCTGGTGGTGTTGCTAGCTAGAAGGAAACCCATTGGCAAAAAAGGAGTGTTCAAGAAGAAGACAAATGCAGAAGGAAAGGGGGAGAAATAGAAAGCTCAGTTGGTAGCAAAAGGTTATTCCCAGGTGTCGGGAATTGGTTTTGGTGATATTTTTCTGTTGTTGCCAAGGTAACTTCTATTAGACTACTTTTATCTATTGCTACTGCTTTCGATTTTGAGGTAGAATAGATGGATGTGAAGACAACTCTTCACGGGGATCTGGAAGAGGAAATCTACATGAAGCAACCTGAAGGCTTTGCGGTGAAGGGTAAGAAAGAACTGCTCTGTATGGGTTAAACAGTCACAAAGGATGTGGTATGAGAAATTTGATACATTTATACGGAGACTTGGCTTCACCAGAAGCAAAGCAAATCACTGTGTGTATTTTAAATTAATTGGTGACTGTGTTATTTATCTAGTCTTGTATGTGGATGATATGTTGTTGCTTGGAAATGACAAAGAAATTATCCAAGATTTGAAGACCCATTTGTCCTCCAAATTCGACATGAAAGATCTTGGTGCTGCAAACTATATTTTGGGCATGGAAATTAAAAGAGATCGGACAAAGAGGAAGCTTTGGTTAAACCAGAGGAAGTATGTCAAGACAATATTATAGAGGTTTAATATGCAGTATAGTAAACCAGTGAAGGTTCCTATTCCTTGTAGGTGTAAATTTATCTATTGAACTGTGTCCCAAGACATAAGAAGAGGAAGAGGGCATGTCCCGTGTTCCATATGCAAGTGCAGTAAGTAGCCTGATGTACTATACCAGACGTTGCACATGCACTGGGAGTATTGAGTAGGTTTATGTCAAAACTAGGGAAGGAGCACTGGACAACAGTGAAGCAGGTTTCTAGGTATTTGCGTGGCACTAGTGATTATGGTTTGTGCTACCAAGGAAGATCAGGATTGGACAGAGTGTTGGATATTCATGGCTTTGTTTATGCAGACTGGGTTCGAGATTTGGATCAAAGAAGATGTACAAGTGGGTTTGTGTTTAACCTATTTCGAGGTGCAGTCAGTTGGATGAGTAAGAAACAATTTGTAGTGGCATTACCAACTACAGAGGCAGAATACATGGAAGGAACTCATGCAGTTTGGTTGCAGAGATTGTGTTCAAGTATGGGGTTAGTACAGGGAGCTATAAGAATAGAATGTGACAGCCAAAGTGCAATTTTCTTGGCAAAGAACCCTGCATATCATTCAAAGACAAAGCACATTAATGTTCAATATCACTTTGTGAGGGATATGATAGAAGAAAAAAAGGTGTTGTTGGTAAAGGTGGACACTTTGAAGAACATTACAGATGCATTGAAAAAATTTGTGAGCTCTGAGAAGTTCTCTTGGTGTAGATAAAAAATGGGCGTTGCAGGGCTAGATAAATGACTAAGCTCTCTTGTGGCCCCCTGTGGAATTAAAACAACAAGTGGGAGAATGTTGGGTTGTGTTATATTCTTTCCATGACTAGCCCACGTAGTTAACTAGGGGGTTAGAAGGGGGTGAAGCCCCCCCTTCATTCTGCCGATTGCATAGCGGGGGGAGTCATAGAGGATTTGAGCAGTGCAGGTAATCAAACTCTATGGTGTCCGGGAGGACCTACCTACGGTTTTGTGCAAGATTTTTTCGCACATGGTTTTGGACGCAATGGTTTTCAGTCCATGGTATTGGATGCTTCGGCATGTATAAATATGGATTGTAAAATTGAGAGGACAATAATGAAAAGTCAAGCTGGTAGGCCCAGTTTTTGGATCCAGGGGAAAATCTTTGTGTATATGTGTTTTATGTGTTATGCTCTCTCATTGTTTATTTTCTGTGTTTTACAATTTGTATGCAGGTAATTTCTGTACGGGGTTAAAACCTACATAATTATATCAGTAATGTGAAAGTAAAGTGTTAAATTTTTTGCCCATATGTAGTAGTGTGATGTTGCTCCATCAAATATTTTTCTTTTTACCTAAGGATTTCTATTACCTTCAACGTGCTTTTAAGTTATATCTCATAACCAACTTTTTCTTCATGTTATTTAGCCTCACAATTGAATAATAATTAACTCCTTTCTTCATCGGTCACAATTTCATTACTTTACGTCGCAAAAGTGTTCTCATTGATGTCAAAGTAGGTTGTTATACATACTTAAGGTATTTTTAGGTCCATAATGGAGCCTATCTTTGGAGTAATTTTAAGTAATAATATAAGCTCAAATTCTCCTAAACATTTCTTAGAAATATGTTTCCAACGATATATGGCACTCCAAAAAAGACCTCTTAGATCAGGAGATATCTTTTTTCAAAGTTTGACAAGTTAAAGGGTGAGTTGGAATGGTTCCATTCTTTTGGTTCTACTACATCCAAATAGTAGATTCCCCCCTTGCTTACTATTAAATGTAAGGGGGGTCTACTATTAATCTAGACTATTCGATCAATACTATCATAGGTTGTCTTTCAGCATGATTTGACAAAATAGTGTGGGGTTTAACAACCAATAATGACAAATAGTGAACACCCCTAACTTGTTAACATTCGAGAAGGATGGGTGGGTCCATGATTAAATATAATTCGTCTGTTGGAATTATGATACAAGTGTTTTCCTTGACGGCGAATCACATATATGATGAATGATAGCATTTCACAATGCTACAAGTTAACAACAAAGGATGATAGATCAGACTCCAGAGATTGAAGAAAAATAATGGTTTAAGAAGTATATGCTGGTTCACTTTGTCCAAGCAGCATACATGCGCGCGTTAATATAACAAAATGAGCGTATACGTATGCACGCATTTTCACAGAAAGAAAAGTGTGTATGGGATGGAAAATCAAGGTTGTGGTCCGAGGTTTTGGTTTGAGGTATTGACAAAGGATCTAACTATATAAGGAGGAGAAGATCAAAGGGCCAATAGTGCAAGTGTAAGGGTTTCTGAGGAATACTTCTATCTGAAGTATATTTTATGTTGTAGGGGCTATGATTATGATATGCTATGAAATATTTTGTGCACCTTGAATTCAATATTGCATCAGGATCATGAGATCTGAAATTAATTGTCATTGAATGATCTAATTTTGGTTGGGCTAAATATGATTACTAACGCATGTTTTATTCTGTAAATGTTATGATCTGGGTATGACTGAATTCTAGAATAGCTGTGAATTTTTAAGTTAGTATTTTCATATCTATACACTAGTTCGCCTTGATGAAGGTGTGTATACACGTTGGCTCAGTACTTCTAAGTAGCATATACATTATGAAATATGATGTTTTAAGTTACAGTTGGTTCTAGTTGTTGATGCAAAGTTCTGGGTTTTGCTCTATGTTCTGGTGACAGTGTTTTGAATGTTCAGATTGATTGATTGTAATTTGCTTCAGCGATGATGGGTTTTCAGTGATTGGTTGTATTACAGTGGTGATTGATTTTGAGCTTCAATGTTGTTGATGGGACCAGTATGAAAATTGGATGAAACATGGCCTTCATAGTGTGTTGTTGTGTACCAGGATATCCAGTCTGAAAATTTATGAAACGTGGTCCCCGAAGGAAGAGAGAAGGCCATAGCCTTCTGTAGTCCAGCGCCTATGTACTGGTAAACATATTGGCCAGTACAAGAGCCAGGGACTTAGGGTTCACTTCCAGTAGCAGCTTGAGAATGATTGAAGGTTGGAGCCTTCTGTAGGCCGACGTCTACGTACTAGTAAACATATCAGCTAGTACAAGAGCTAGGGGTTGTAGCACCCTTATGTGTAATGGTTTATTCTGTTATTACTGCACATGGTTACTATTTAAATGGTTAATAAATTACTGATTAAAGATCAACATATGATGAATTAACTTAATCATAAGTTTACTGGATATACGTTGGTTTCCTTAAAGATAGTTGCATGCACACGCGAGTTCCCTTCATTGAAGTAGTGTATATAAATTTGAGTATGAAATGGAAAAGTTATTGATTTGATAAATACTGATTCATCCCCCCCTCTTAGTATTATTTCCAACAATTGGAATTAGAGCAGGTCCTTCAAAAGAAGCTTGATCGCTTGAAGGGAAATCTTTCAAGATGAACAATCACAAAGGCATGGGATCGATTAGACCACCAATCTTCAATGGGGACAACTTGGTATATTGGAAAAAACGAACTTGAACTTATCTTCAATCACTTAGAGTTGATATTTGGCAATTGTGGAAAGAGGATACCAATATCTAGAAACAATCCCCACGGATCCAGCAGAAAAGAAATCATATGAAATCAATGCCAGAGTCATCAACACTTTATTGGGAAGTCTATCAGAATCAGAATTCGTTAAATTCATGCAGTTCAACACAACCAAGGATATATGGGACAGAATCATTCAAAGCTACGAAGGAGACTCCCAGGTAAAATGTCTTAAACTCCAAACTCTCAGAATTGAGTATGAAACTCTCAATATGCATAAGGATGAAAGTATTTCTAGTTATTTCTTGCAAGTAGATGGGATTGTAAATCATATGAGAAATCTGGATGAAGACATAAAGGAGGCTACTATAGTTGAGAAAATTTTGAGATATTTATCTTTTAAATTTGAGTCAAAAGTATCTACCATTGAAGAAAAGCAAGATCTAAAATCTGTTACTATTGTTCAACTTCATGGAATTTTAATTGCCTTTGAAATGAGGAAAGGAGGTCCATTAGACATCAGAGAAGCCGCTTTTAAATCTGTTAGAGTTGGTCTGGTCAGTCCTCCGTCAGAGATCAAAACTCTTTGTGCATTTCAATTTTAGGTGTCCCGCTCCAATCACTCAGCTGCATTTCACTAGGGGCATGCCATGATCTGATGGAGAAAGTCATGCTAATTATTTCCCCTCATGTCTGGCTCCTGCTAGCTTAGGTCTTTTGTCAATAATCACCAAAGTCCATGACAATCAAGGTCTGGTCCTTTAAAGGACAAAAGTCATTTTCTATGTCTAGGTCTAGTAATTCATCAATTTGGTCTTTAAAACATGTCCAGTAAAGCCATGCAGGCCAGAGGGAGGCCCTTACATAGCTATGGTTCAGAGACCTTCATTGTCAGGTGGATAGACTTTGACTCTTCTTCAAAACTTTGTTTTGAAGAAAAGTCAAACAGTGTCATTTATGACAAAATTTTCCAAAAAATCGCCAGTTGATTTTTTCAGATGCAGTCATGGTTTCCATGGCCAAATGCCCTGTCATATAGTCCCTGCAAAGATGCGCCGAAAATTTCATCATTTGAGCCAAAATTTCAAAGGGAAAGTGAAAATCAGTGTGTTTTAAAGTCAGTGAAAAAGTGCAAAACACAACATTAGAAAAATGGGTTTTCAAGGAATAAAAAATTAAACCCATCTCTTCCAAGGCAATATATACATGTTTTTATCCAAATCAAGGGAATTGTGCTATTACAAGCCTTGGAGAGACATTGCAAAGGTGTGAGTGCGAAATCGTGAGCGTTTGAGTGAGTGGGAGTTGGTTTTAGAGGGCGTGGCACACATACCCAGGAGCGCGGCGCACTCACCGGGCACGGCGCACACAGAGCCATCGTGCAGTTGAAAGTTTCCACAGGCACGGCACATACCCAGTGCGCGACGCACTGGGTTTTGTGCGGGGCGCACACAAACCAGGGGCTTAAAAACATTACCAAACCACTCCAAATTTTGGTGAATGCTATCAAATCGAGAGGTAAGCCCTACGACATCACCTGTTCATCAAATTTTATCAATGATATGGTGTTTATAGAGATGTTTGAATGTCACCGAATTGCATAAGGTAAACCATAAGAAATCACCAAGAAAATGATGGCTAGGGTTGTTAAAATGTGTTGTTAGTGCCAAGGTTTAACTCCACTCACATTTTTCCCCTCACCTATCATTTTTCCCATCTCCCCTTGATCATTTTTCCTAAAACCCTTGCCCTAAATCACTACCAAACCCTCTCCCTATCCCTCCACTAGTCGGTCAACACAAAATCACCATAAGACAAGCTCATTGTCCAAGCAAGGCGGTAGAAGAAAGGTGCAAGGTCAAAGAGTTGAAGAGTGAAAGCGATTAGGAGCAATTTAGGGTGATCTCAGAGCATGCGGCACACACACAAAGGAGCACGGCGCACTCTTTGGGCGCGGCGCAAACAGAGCCTGGCCACTGCGTAAATCCACCACTGGCTCGATGCACTCAGAGCGCGCGACGCACTGGGAATTGCGTGTGGCGCACAGAGATATAAAGCCCAGAAACCAACTAATTCGCCCAAAAATTTTGTTGATGCTCATCAAACTTGAAAGGTAGGCAACATACCTCCACTCTTGGATCAAAATTGAAAGGAATAACATTGTTTTAGGATTATAAATCAAATGCAAAAAAATTTTATGAAGCAAACAAAAGAAGACACAAAGAAACCATGATCCTAGGGTTTGTGCTATAGTGATAGTGCTGCCAAGGTGTTTCCTACCCTACCCCTATTACTCATTCCCCTATGCTATTATCCCCATAATCACTACCCTAACCCTACCAGTAAATCATACTCCCTTCCCCCCTTCCTATTGCTCAAAAAACACAAACCCTACCCCATCAACACTATACCCAAACTAATCCCAAGTCCCTGACAAATCTCTCCCTTTAACCCCTATTCCCATTACATCATTCCCTTCCTAACACTCCCTGTTTAATTGTCCCCTTGGTGGTAGGTTGTCAGAGCAACTACCAGCTTCATTGGAATCAAAGTGTAGCCTAAAACGCAAGGTACAAAACAGCAGTTATGGCATCCGAGGTTTCATCAGAATATGAGGAAGAGACCCACAGTGATACAGCTTCAGGAGAAAGGGCCCATAGGAGACATCACCGAAGTGGAAGACATCTTAAAGATGAGCCAAACACCCTCACTGAGTTGCAGGCATGCCCTCTTGCTATGTATTGTTTTCAGCACTTAGCATGTTTTGAATTTTGTCAGAGGGTGGCAAATGTCAGAGTTCATCATGAGTTGGCCTGTCTTTTTGCACTTCACCTACATGGAGGACAATTTATCTTGGCTGGGGTCACTTTCACATTGACACCTGAAACCATATCAGTGGCAACAGGCATACCAAACATTGGAGAGCTGTGGCATAAGAAGAAGAAGGTGGAGAGGCATCATTATGAGCCTTACATCAAAGACAGCTGTTTGAGCCACATCGCGAGAGTTTTTCCATTCATATTTTTGAGAGATGAGTATGCCCTGCTCATGAAATTGATCATGAAGTATTTCAGTTGTGAGGGGAGGTTTTCTCGCCTTTATGCCTATCACATCAGGTTGCTCATGCACTTTACCAGGGTGCGAATGATGAACCTCCCATTTTTCATCTGCGGGAACATAGAGAGGATGAAGAATTTCATGCAGCACAAGACCCCTCGACAGTAGCTCAACAATGTTTATCACTTTGCCCTTATCTGGATTTTGGTGGACCATCAGTTGGGATTGCAGGGTATTGCTTAGGAGGACTTCATCTCCTGTGACTTCTTCAGCGCTCCACAGGTAGTATCAGAGGCAGAGCATGATATAGGTGGCCCATCTCATCAGTATGAGCAACATGAGACTACCACTATACTAGTATACATCACCTATTAGAGAGGCAGTATACCCTTATTTGCAGCAGCAAAGCGAGTGTTATCTCCACCCGGGGTGGAAGGGGCCTCGCTTCCAATATCAGCATCACATGAGAAGGGAAATGTTAAGGAGCCAATGCAGGAGGAAGGGCCATCAGGTGAAAAAGAGACCGAATTCATTCTCCTTCATGATGATGAGACAGATGCAGAACCAACAAATGCGGAGCTTACAGAGATCATCCAGGAGCAGCAGTCGGTGATTGAGTCCTTATCCCTTGACTTGGAGAGGTCCAAGTGGAACATGAAGTACCTGGAGCAGAGAAACAAGCAACTTGAGGAA
Organism: Pinus tabuliformis; assembly: GCA_031772625.1. Lineage (NCBI taxonomy): Eukaryota > Viridiplantae > Streptophyta > Pinopsida > Pinales > Pinaceae > Pinus > Pinus tabuliformis. Next base: position 338,185,538 of record CM062804.1, on the reverse strand, counting down.
CAACAAACGATCATGGAGTTGCAAAACATTCGTGAGCATCGCCAAGCTGCTCAAAGAAGAAGGGTTGTGCTCACATGTTTGGAGCAAGAAATCAATGAGGATCGGGAGGCCAACCTTGAGAGGGTCAACATGCATTTGAAGAGGCTGGTAGGCAAGGCTGACCAGGACCTTGCTCTACTGAGACATATGGCTTTCCGTTACAGGGTGCGAAACATGAGTGCACAGGCTCGGATAAGGAACTTGAAGGCAAAATTGAGGAAAGCAACAAGAAGAGCAAAAAGGGCAAAAGAGAAAGATCAGCTTTGAATCTTGGCTGAGGCTTCCTTGGCCCATCATAACACCCCATAGAGATCCTCCAGCCCAAATTTCAAAAAATTTGGGGAATTTGTGGTCACATGGTAATTTTTGGGGCAAAAAACAGGGATTTTCTCTCTGTGCGCCGCACCACTGGCGCGACGCTAAAATTCTAGAGCTCCAAATGAGGAATGGCTTGTAGTTTTGGATTCAGCATGGAAAATCATGACTACTAGTGTCCAGGCAAGAGATTTGGGCAGGATCTGAGTCTGCTAAAGCTCAAAAAACACCTGAAAATGGCCTCTCTGCCACCTTTTTGACACATAGAAAGCAGCCTTGGGAGAATGGAGATTTGGAGGGGAAAATGAGCACCAAATTTGAAAATTCTAGTTGGGTTAGAAAGTAGACAGAATATGCTTTCCAGCAAGCCCACTTGGGCACATTTTGGACACTTTAAAGTACTCCAAAATAGGCCCAAAAGCAGCGCAACTCACAGAGGAAAAAATTGCCAATTTGCTTCCGTTTCGCGAAATTTCAGTTCGCGACTTCTCCAAGTGGGCCCGCTCCTCTACACTTCGGTTTTTTGGCACCGAAGGTGGCATTTAAATAGTTTTTTCTCCAGATTTTCTTCTATCCAAGTGGCGAAGGAAGGCAAACGGTCACCCAAGCCAAATGTCATGTTTGTAGCACTGCACCTGTAGCTGATGGTTGGCTCTCCATCTCCATTTTGCAATGATTCGAGTAACTCCCCAAGCCTTGGGCGTTCCATCTCTTCCTCACACATTCTATATATTGTACGCAAGTTATTTGCAAAGGGTTGGTTGGCTTGTAACTTCTGGGAGACTGTGGGAAAGAAACTTTGTTTCTTCACTGTGTATTTTTGACAGAGAATTAATGAAAGGCAGCGGCTCTATTTCATGAGATTCTTGTGGTTGTGAGTGTAGAAAATGTGTCTCTTGTGTTTTCATATGTATTTCGTTATGTTTCATAATTAAATTCATGTTCATTTCCAGTGAAATTTTCTGAGTGAGATTAGGTAGAATTCAATTTTATTGCTCTGCCTGTGGGAAAATTTCATGTTCAGTGTTATTCTTCTGTTAAAAAGGATTCATGTCACTATGGCCTTTTCACTTTCTTCATCAATCTATTCATGCTGCGGTACCTCAAACTAAATTGTTACATTTTCTGCCTACCTTGCCTCACGGAATAACCTGTGCCTTTGTATTAAATTCTCTGTTCTTTGTTGAGCGCCGGTCCCATAACATCCCAGAAGCTCGATCATTTATGAAAATTGTTTCCCGAATCCCTATTCACTTACTAGCCTAAGGTAAATATTGCATTGTAAGTCATCTCAGACCATTTTCGATCATCTATTCACTGAGCGTGACTCGGAGAGAGCCCTCTCCTACTCTGGTAGGGCTAGCTACCAGACTGAGTGTGGTTTGTAGTTACCCTAATTTTTTCCTTCCTTCAGCCTAAGGCAGATTTAGGTGCTAACACAGTGGCAACTCCGCTGGGGACGAAACTGAAATCAAATCCCCTTGTTTCATAATAATTCTAAGCTTCTGGATGATGAGCTTAGGATTGGAAAGGCTGGGTAAGTTGGTTGTGTCCTGTGATTTTTCTCAATAGCATGCTGGCTTCGAGACGATATACCAGAGCCAATCCGGACCCGGATCCTCCTCATATCTACGAAAACCCCAATTTTATCCCAAGACTCCTTTGTCAAGAAAGCACCATAACTCCCGTGTTCAAATCCCCTTCATATCCCGATATTTTTGAGTATCTTGAGGAGCTTGAGTCTGACGAACAGTTTGAGATATCATTGTTTGAGTCTAAATCCGAAAGGGCTGTTGATTATACTGTCCCCAATCCGCAATTTCTCGTAGACCTCGAAACAGAAAGAGCTAAAAAGTTAATTGATAATTACATTGCAACACAGCCCCAAACTCCAATTGCAGGCCCCTTGCAAACTGTGCACACTCCTTCAACACCTCCAAGGCCAAATCCACCGACAATGATGGCTGCCCGTTTTGCACCCCTTCTTCTACCCCAAGTTCTAGATGACATGCCAACGGATTATAAAAGTAAAATCTCATTTTTTGATGGCACTCCTAACAACATTACTGCTCAGCAACATGTAGACAAAATGGTGGACTTCTATGAACTTCATGAGATTGATGCAGAGAACGTGGCAATGAGGCTCTTTGTACAGACATTTGCAGGTGATGTGAGGAAATGGTTCAGAGGTTTGCCGGCAGCAAGTATCACTACCTTGGCTGAACGACAGAGACAATTTTTGAACCGGTGGGAAGTGAAAAAGAATCCCCTTCAAATTTTGGCCGAATATGAACAAATCAAACGGAACACTGGTGAGTCGGTCCAAGACTATTGTGTTAGATTTAATGCAGTCTATAACGAAATTCCAGATCATCTAAAGCCAGCTGTGGGACTAGCAATGATGAAGTTTCTAGATGGTTTTGATGCTGACATGGCATACCAATTAAGAGAGACAGAACTGGCCACAATGGAAGATATGCAGAAAATCGCGGTGAGCATTGAAGAAAATCTGTTGTCCAAAAGAGCTAGAGCGAAAGCGGAAAAGAAAATCACTGCAAAAGAAGAGTCTTCTTCAATGGATCAACTACTCAAAAAGGTAGAGCAGATGCTTGAAAGGGTAAAAATTGACAAGCTTGAGCCACAAGTTAGGAATCCTAACTTCCGTGGCCAACATCAGCCACAATATAGAATAAGACAGAGAGATCAGCGAACTCAAGAGCAGACAACACAACAGCCGGTGCAAACACCTTTGCAACATAATTTTGTGCATGGCCCAGAGTCAGATGAGGATGGGAATGTAATACGCAAAGAAAACCACCTCTTTACACCAGATGAGTTGCCTACTTACATTACCGAAGAAGAAGAATGTGCAGTGAATTCAGCTCCACACCAAGACACGGATTTTATTCTAGCTAGCGACACTGTTTTGGAAGAAGAATCAGAAGAATATCAAAGGGGATATATGAATGCTTTGTCTGCACAACAGCAACGATATTCACTTAGAAACAGAGATGTGCCGGCCAAACCAATTCAAAAAAAGAAGGAGGTTGAAGCAGCAAAGAACGATTCATCAGCTACACAAAGAAAAGGAAATGAGGCAGTTGGTCTGGAGAGCAGCAAATCAAAATCAGCAGAACAATCACATCAGCAAGCTATATCAAAGGAAAAGGAAAAGAAAGAGATCTCAGTCAAAGAGGTAGAAAATTCTCCCACTTTTAGCTTAGAGAATGAGATTTCTAAGTTAAAGGTATCCATCCCCTTGACTGAAATAATGAAGAACAGTAGTTATAGAGGACAGATTTCTAAAATGTTGAATTTGGACCCAATGTCTGACATGGTAAATGTAGAAGATGATCAACCTAAAATGATTTTTGGACCAGCATCGAATGGTGAGTCTCCTGATAGCGATGTGCCACCCTTCTATATCAGTTTACGATTGCATGATTTTGTGTTACATAATGCCATATTCGATTCCGGAGATTCTCACAATCTCATGCCCAAGGCTATCATGGATAAGCTTGGTTTGGACATCACCCGACAATATCATGATCTCTATTCATTTGATTCCAGCAGAGTAAGATGTATAGGACTCATCAAAGACTTGGTTGTGAGTTTGGATCAGCTTCCTATGAAAAATGTTTTGATGGATGTGGTGGTAGCAGATATTCCTCCAAGGTTTGGCATGCTTCTTTCCAGGTCTTGGGTAGCAAAATTGAAAGGGACACTACAGCTGGATTTCTCCTATGCAACAATCCCGGTGTTTGGACAAATGAAGAAGTTGTATCAGGAACAAAAAATGAAATATATGATCACATGCAAGAAGAAACCTATAAATCATCCTATTAACTATCTACATACAGATTTAGAGTCTTTTGTTTTGTTTTCAGATATTTTAAATGATATAGATAGTCAGATAGTAGAAGTAGATGACATTCCGAAAATAATAGAAAATTTTAGAGAAATTTTGAAGAAAGAAAGACAAGAAAAGCAGGAAAATGTTGGGCAATCAGCTGAAAGTAATGGACAGTAAGCAGACAAGGCCCGACAAACAGATTTTTAGCACTTACAAGAGGAGGAAGAAGGCTTGTGGACCATGGATTTTGATGGAGCAGTAGGAAATGATGGCACTGGAATTGGAATTTGGGTACGCAGTCCTTTCTCTGCCCCAAACAAAGTGCCTAGCAGCGTGAGGGTTTGCTCTTACAAGCTGGCCTTTGAGTGTTCAAACAATGAAGCTGAGTATGAAGCTCTGATTGCTGGCCTGAAGATTCTTAGAAAGCTGAATGCAAAAAGGATTTCGGTATATGTCGACTCCGAATTGGTAATAAAGCAGGTCGAAGGTGAGTATCAAGAAAATCATCCTACGATGCGGGCCTATCGTAATGCAGTTTTAGACATTTTGAAGTTATTTTCAGAATACACCTTGACATGTGTGCCTCATATACAAAATAGTATTGCTGATGCTCTTGCCAAGGCAGCAAGAAGTTTGAAGATCCCCATGAACTCCAGCAATAAATTTGAAATCCATGTCAAGCATCGTCCAACCATTCCAGACAATCAATGATATTGGCAAGTGTTTCAAGATGATGAGTAGATTAAGGATTTTCTGCTAAACAAAGGCAAGTTCAAAGAAACCTCAATTGATGTAGAAAATGATGAGGGCAAAGGGAATGGTATAGATGAAGTGTAGATCAATGAAATGGATGTGTTGCAGCTGAAAAATAACATCATTCCTAAAGCCTTGATACCTCTAGAGGACTTTTTGATCAGGATGATGTAGCCTGCAATCCAACAGTGCAGCCAACAGAGAAGGGTGTAGAAGAGGTCAACATCGGTACAGCTACCAATCCAAAGTTGGTAAAATTGTCCAAAGCATTACCGCCAAAGATCAATGACAAATACATCATTTTGATGGCTTCATTTGTAGATGTGTTTGATTGGGACTATTCTAATTTAAAGACCTATGATACCAATATTACTCATCACATAATACCCATAAAGCCCAATCAAAAACCATTTAGACAGAAGCTGAGAAGGATAAATCCAAAGTTGCTGCCATCTATCGAAAAGGAGGTAAACAAGTTGTACAAGTCAGGTATCATTGTGTCCATCAGATTTTCAGATTGGATATCTAACTTAGTGCTTGTACGAAAGAAGACTGGTGAGATCCGCCTATGCATTGATTTCAGAAATCTAAATAAAGTCTCATTGAAGGACAACTATCCACTACCCAAGATGGACCATATACTTCAGCGAGTAGTGGGGGCATCTCGTATGTCACTGCTTGATGGTTAATCCAGATATAACCAAATTTTTGTCCATGAAGATGATAGAGACAAGACAGCATTCACCACTCCATGGGGAACCTTTCACTACTCCAAAATGTCCTTCGGTTTAAAGAATGTAGGTGCCACATTTCAGCGGACAATGGACTTGGCTTTTGCAGATGAGAAAGATGTGTTTTTGGTGGTTTACTTGGATGATTTGACGGTATTTTCCAAATCTTATGAAGAGCACATGCATCACCTAAAAATTGTCTTTCAAAAGTGCAAGAAATATGGTCTATCGCTGAATCCTAAGAAGAGCTTGTTTGCCATGGAGGAAGGAAAATTACTTGGGCACATCATTTCAAAGGATGGCATTCGTGTAGACCTAGCACGTGTGCAAGCAATTCAGCAAATCGATCTGCCTAGGAACAAAAAAGAAATACAATCATTCAATGCTAAAATGAATTTTTTGCGTCGCTTTGTGCCTAATCTTGTAGAACACTTAAGAGAAATGACCAACATGCTTAAGAAGGACAGCCAGGTGAAATGGATAGAGGAGGTTGTAAAATCTTTCAACTTGGTCAAATTGGCCCTTTCTTCAGCTCCAGTTCTAGTCAGCTCGGACTACACTCAGGATTTCATATTGTTTTCATTTGCTTTTGAGCACACTATGGCAGCGGTATTATTGCAGAAGAGAGATGATCATGAAAGACCCATTGCATTCTTTAGTAGGGCTATAAGGGATGCAACTTTAAAGTACAACATCATTGAGAAGCAAGCCCTGGCATTGGTGAAGGCATTGAAGGATTTCCGGGTATATATCATACATTCTCACATTCTGGCCTATGTTCCTAATACTACTGTAAAAGATGTTTTAGTGCAGACCAATCCGGAAGAGAGAAGAGGCAAATGGATCACTACTTTGCTGGAATATGATGTGGAAATAAAGCCCACAAAGCTGGTCAAGGGACAGGGGTTGGCGAAGCTAATGGCCGAATCAAACTTGCATGCCTTGGACATAAATCTGATCACTGCCATCTTCCAATGAGAATGAGGAAGGAATGTCAATTCAGGTATCCAAAATGTTTACTTTGTCCCCATGGTATTCAGATATAATATATGTGCTGAAAAATCTGTCACCACCGCCCGGCATGACTAGAAACAAAGCGAGAACACCCAAATTGAAGGCAGCGAAGTTTTGTATTTTGAATTCTGCACTGCATTGGAAAGACCTCGGTGGCATTTTGTTAAACTTTTTCGTGGAAGAGGAGGCAAATAAAGTCATGGAGGATTTCCATAGAGGAGAGTGTGGTGGTCACCTTTTTTGGAAGTCAATAGTGAACAAAATTTTGAGAGCAGGGTACTACTGGCCTACTTTGTTTGCTGATGTGTATAAGATGGTCAAGTGTTGTCATAAATGCCAGATTTTCGAAGGAAAATAGAAATTATAGCCTTTGCCTCTTAAGCCTACTGAGGTGAGCGCTCCTTTCCAGCAGCGGGGGTTGGATTTCATTGGGGAAATTCATCCCGCCTCTTCTGGAGAGCATAGATGGATCCTTACAGTGACAAACTATTTCACAAAATGGATTGAGGCAGCTCCCACCAGACAAGCTATAGAAACGGTAATCATTTCATTTCTTGAAAACGACATCTTGTCTTGCTTTGGTTGTCCAAACAAATTAATCACCGATAATGCAGCAACTTTCAAATCAAAAAGGATGGTAGAATTTTGTCATAAATATCACATCATTTTGAGTCATTCTACTGCCTATCATCCGCAAGGCAATGGATTGGCAGAATCTTCGAATAAATCATTGGTCAACCATCAAGAAGCTGCTGGAAATAAATAAAAAGAGCTGGAATAAGAGGTTGGTCCATGCGCTTTGAGCGAATCGGATCAGTCAGAAAAATTCCATTGGTATGTCACCGTTTGAGCTTGTTTATGGAGTTGACATAGTATTTCCCGCCTCTCTTGCTGCCCCGGCGGTCAGACTTATTCAAGAGGCCAACAGTGAAGAAGATCCCATGCAGAGAAGGTTGAATCAAATGGTTCACTTGCAGCAAACAAGAGAAGAGGTTTTCAAGAACACATCCAAGTTGCAGGAGAAGATAAAGAAAATCTATGACAGAAAAGCAAAGGTAGATAAATTTCAGTTGGATGATGTGGTGCTGAAGTGGGACACAAGGAATGAAGAGAAAGGCAAGCACGGAAAGTTCGAAAATCTTTGGAAAGGTCCTTTCAAGATTGTAGCATATAGGGGTCAGAATGCCTTTCTTCTGAAGGAAATGAACGGGGAAGATTGTCTTGGAGGGCAGATCAATGGTCGACTGCTCAAGCGGTACCACTAATGATTTAGTAACACTACTTCCACTGTCATTGTAAATGCCATTTTTATTTCAGTTTGGTTTCAGTCTGTAAAGTTAGTTTTTGAGTTATTTCAATGTCAAGTTTAAGTCAATTTCTTGGTCATTTTAGTTTCCTAAATAAGTCAGAGTCCTGTGCTGTTTATCGAAATGATGACTCTATAGCCCAATGGACAAAAGGCATTGTCTAGCTCCTCCAGAGATCTGCTGTTCTTGGCACCTCCAAGGAGCTACCATCCCCCATTGGAGCCAATGTTGGAGTCGGTCTGGTTAGCCCTCCATCAGAGATCAAAACTCTTTGTGCATTTCAATTTTAGGTGTCCCGCTCCATTCGCTCAGCTGCATTTCGCTAGGGGCATGCCATGATCTGACGGAGAAATTCATGCTAATTATTTCCCCTCATGTCTGGCTCCTGCTAGCTCAGGTCTTTTGTCAATAATCACCAAAGTCCATGACAATCAAGGTCTGGTCCTTTAAAGGACAAAAGTCATTTTTTATGTCTAGGTCTAGGAATTCATCAATTTGGTCTTTAAAACATGTTCAGTAAAGCCATGCAGGCCAGAGGGAGGCCCTTACATAGCTATGGTTCAGAGAGCTTCATCTTCATGTGGATAGACTTCGACTCTTCTTCAAAACTTTGTTTTGAAGAAAAGTCAAACAGTGTCATTTATGACAAAAGTTTCCAAAAAATCGCCAGCTGATTTTTTCAGATGCAGTAATGGTTTCCATGGCCAAATGCCCTGTCATACAGTCCCAGCAAAGATGCGCCGAAAATTTCATCATTTGAGCCAAAATTTCAAAGGGAAAGTGAAAATCAGTGTGTTTTAAAGTCAGTGAAAAAGTGCAAAACACAACACTAGAAAAATGGGTTTTCAAGGAAGCAAAAATTAAACCCATCTCTTCCAAGGCTATATATACATGTTTTTATCCAAATCAAGGGCATTGTGCTATGACAAGCCTTGGAGAGACATTGCAAAGGAGTGAGTGCGAAATTGTGAGAATTTGAGTGAGTGGGAGCTGGTTTTAGAGGGCACGGCGCACATACCCAGGAGCGCGGCTCACTCACCGGGCGCGGCGCACATAGAGCCAGCCCACAGTTGAAGGTTTCCATAGGCGCGATGCATACCCAGCGTGCGCGCACACAGACTAGGGGCCGAAAAACATTACCAAACCACTCCAAATTTTGGTGAATGCTATAAAATCGAGAGCTAAGCCCTACGACATCACCTGTTCATCAAATTTTATCAATGATATGGTGTTTATAGAGATGTTTGAATGTCACCAAAATGCATAAGGTCAACCATAAGAAATCACCAAGAAAATGATGGCTAGGGTTGTTAAAATGTGTTGTTAGTGCCAAGGTTTCACTCCACTCACCTTTTCCCCCTCACCTATCATTTTTCCCATCTCCCCTTGATCATTTTTCCTAAAACCCCTGCCCTAAATCACTACCAAACCCTCTCCCTATCCCTCCACTATTCGGTCAACACAAAATCACCATAACACAAGCTCATTGTGCAAGCAAGGCGGTAGAAGAAAGGTGCAAGGTCAAAGAGTTGAAGAGTGAAAGCGATTAGGAGCAATTTAGGGTGATCTCAGAGCGCGCGGCGAACACACAATGGAGTGCGGTGCACTCATTGGGTGTGGCGCACACAGAGCCCGTCCACTGTGTAAATCCACCACTGGCGTGGCACACTGGGCATTGCGTGACACACAGGGATATAAAGCCCAAAAACCAACTAATTCGCCCAAAAATTTTGTTGATGCTCATCAAATTTGAAAGGTAGGCAACCTGCCTCCACTCTTGCATCAAACTTGAAAGGAATAGCATGGTTTTAGGATTATAAATCAAATGCAAAATTTTTTATGAAGCAATTAAAAGAAGACACAAAGAAACCATGATCCTAGGGTTTGTGCTATAGTGACAGTGCTGCCAAGGTGTTTCCTACCCTACCCCTATTACTCATTCCCCTATGCTATTGTCCCCATAGTCACTACTCTAACCCTACCAATAAATCATACTCCCTTCCCCCCTTCCTATTGCTCAAAAAACACAAACCCTACCCCATCAACACTATACCCAAAATACTCCCAAGTCCCTGACAAATCTCTCCCTTTAACCCTTATTCCCATTACATCATTCCCTTCCTAACACTCCCTGTTTAATTGTCCCCTTGGTGGCAGATTGTCAGAGCAACTACCAGCTTCATTGGAATCAAAGGGCAGCCTAAAACTCAGGGTACAAAACAACAGTCATGGCATCCGAGGTTTCATCAGAATATGAGGAAGAGACCCACAGTGATACAACTTCAGGAGAAAGGGCCCACAGGAGACATCACTGGAGTGGCAGACATCTTAGAGATGAGCCAAACTCCCTCACTGAGTTGCAGGCATGCCCTCTTGCTATGTCTTGTTTCCAGCACTTAGCATGTTTTGAATTTTGTCAGAGGGTGGCAAATGTCAGAGTTCATCATGAGTTGGCCCGTCTTTTTGCACTTCACCTACATGGAGGACAGTCTATCTTGGCTGGGGTCACTTTCACATTGACACCCAAAACCATATCAGTGGCAACAGGCATACCAAACATTAGAGAGTAGTGGCATAAGAAGAAGAAGGTGGAGAGGCATCATTATGAGCCTTACATCAAAGACAACTATTTGAGCCACCTCATGAGAGTTTTTCCATTCAGAGATTTTTGAGAGATGAGTATGCCCCGCTCATGGAATTGATCATGAAGTATTTCAATTGTGAGGGGAGGTTTTCTCGCCTTTATGCCTATCACATTACGTTTTTCATGCACTTTACCAGGGTGCGAATGATGAACCTCCCATTTTTCATCTACGGGAACATAGAGAGAATGAAGAATTTCATGCATCACAAGACCCCTCAATAGCAGCTCAACAGTGTTTATCACTTTGCCCTTATCCGGATTTTGGTGGACCATCAGTTGGGATTGCAGGGTATTGCTTGGGAGGACTTCATCTCTCGTGACTTCTTCAGCGCTCCACAGGTAGTATCAGAGGCAGAGCATGAGATAGGTGGCCCATCTCATCAATATGAGTGACATGAGACTGCTACTATACCAGTATACATCACCTATCAGAGAGGTAGTAGACCCTTATTTGCAGCAGCAAAGCGAGTGTTATCTCCACCTGGTGTGGAAGGGGCCTCACTTCCGACATCAGCATCACATGAGCAGGGCAAGGGTAAGGAGCCAGTGCAGGAGGAAGGGCCATCAGGTGAAAAAGAGACCGAATTCATTTTCCTTCATGATGATGAGACAGATGCAAAACCAAAAAATGCGGAGATTACAGAGATCATCCAGGAGCAGCAGTCGGTGATTGAGTCCTTATCCCTTGACTTGGAGAGGGCCAAGTGGAACATGAAGTACCTGGAGCAGAGAAACAAGAAGCTTGAGGACTGACAGACGATCATGGAGCTGCAAAACATTCATGAGCATCGCCAAGCTGCTCAAAGAAGAAGGGTTGCGCTCACATCTTTGGAGCAAGAAATCAATGAGGATCGGGAGGCCAACCTTGAGAGGGTCAACATGCATTTGGAGAGGCTGCTGGACAAGGCCGACTAGGACCTTGCTCTACTGGGACATATGGCTTTCCATTACAGGGTGCGAAACATGAGTGCACAGGCCCGGATAAGGAACTTGAAGGCAAAATTGAGGAAAGAAACAAGAAGAGCAAAAAGGGAAAAAGAGCAAGATCGGCTTTGAATCTTGGCTGAGGCTTCCTTGTACAATCATAACACCCCATAGAGATCCTCCCGCCCAAATTTCAAAAAATTTGGGGAATTTTGGGTCACATGGTAATTTTTTGGGCAAAAAACAGGGATTTTCTCCCTGTGCGCCGCGCCACTGGCACGACGCTAAAATTATAGAGCTCCAAATGAGGAATGGCTTGCAGTTTTGGATTCAGCATGGAAAATTACAACTACTGGTATCCGGGAAAGATATTTGAGCAAGATATGAGTCTCCTAAAGGTCAAAAAACACCCAAAAATGGCCTCTCTGCCACTTTTTTGACACACAGAAAGCAGTCTTGGGAGAATGGAAATTTGGAGGGGAAAATGAGAACCAAATTTGAAAATTCTAGTTGGGTTAGAAAGTAGACAGGACAGGCTTTCCAGCAAGCCCACTTGGGCACATTTTGGACACCCGCAAGTACTCCAAAACAGGTCCCAAAGTAGCCTGACGCACAGAGAAAATGGCGCGGCGCACAGAGGAAAATATTGCCAATTTGCTTCCATTTCGCGAAATTTCGGTTCGCAACTTCTCCAAGTGGACCCGCTCCTCTACACTTCGGTTTTTTGGCACCAAAAGTGGCATTTAAAGAGTTTTTTCTCCATATTGGCTTCTATCCAAGTGGCAAAGGAAGGGAAACGGTCACCCAAGCCAAATGTCATGTTTGTAGCGCTGCACCTGTAGCTGATGGTTGGCTCTCCATCTCCATCTTGCAATGATTCCAGTAACTTCCCAACCCTTGGGTGTTCCATCTCTTCCTCACACATTCTATATATTGTATGCAAGTTATTTGTAAAGGGTTGGTTGGCTTGTAACTTCTGGGAGACTGTGGGAAAGAAAATCTGTTTATTCACTGTGTATTTTTGACAGAGAATTAATGAAAGGCAGCGGCTCTGTTTCATGAGATTCTTGTGGTTGTGAGTGTAGAAAATGTTTCTCTCATGTTTTCATATGTATTTCGTTATGTTTCATAATTAAATTCATGTTCATTTCCAGTGAAATTTTCTGAGTGAGATTAGGTAGAATTCAATTTTATTGCTTTGCATGTGGGAAAATTTCATGTTCAGTGTTATTCTTCTTTTGAAAAGGATTCATGTCACTATGCCATTTTCACTTTCTTCAGCAATCTATTCATGCCGTGGTACCTCAAACTAAATTGTTACATTTTCTGCCTACCTTGCCTCACGGAATAATTTGTGCCTTTGTATTAAATTCTCTGTTCTTTGCTAAGCGTCGGTCCCATAACATCCCAAAAGCTCGGTCATTCACGAAAATTGTTTCCCGAATCCCTATTCACTTACTAGACTAAGGTAAATATTGCATTGTAAGTCATCTCAGACCGTTTTCGATCATCTATTCACTGAGCGTGACTCGGAGAGAGCCCTATCCTGCTCTGGTAGGGATAGCTATCAGACTGAGCGTGGTTTGTGGTTACCCTAATTTTTGCCTTCCTTCAGCCTAAGGAAGATTTAGGTGCTAACAAAAGCTTTTGCAAAAGGAAAAGAAAAGGGAGATATCAAAGAATCAGGATATATATCAGAAGAAGAAGAGGTAAAATTTCTTAAGAAACTTCAGTAGGGTTCTGGAAGATTCAGATGTAAGCTTCCCTTCAAATGTTTTGCTTGTGGAAGAGTTCGCTATTACGCTGCTAAATGCCCTCATGACAAGGCAAAGATTTCTGCAGAAGGTGATAGATGTTATTATACTCATGAAGATAGTGATGGCATGTTTAATAGTGAAGAAGATGATCAAGAAATTACACTGCTCATGGCATATGAAAATGATACCTTAGAAAAGGAAGATTTCATTAAAGAAATCACTCAACTCAAAATCTGTTTGGCAGAAAAGGATACAATCATAGACACAGTGACACATCAACTGAGTGAAAAACACAAGCACAATGAAGTGTTATAATGTGAAGTAGTAAGTATATGAAAAGAACTTGAGAAAACAAAAACTCTAAATCTTAAATTTTCTAAAGGATCGGAAACGTTAAATGAAAATATCAAAGTTCAATGTTCTCCTCTTATAAAGACTGGTCTTGGTTTTCATGAAACTGTTGAAGGTGAATCTAGCTCACAAGATGAGGTAAGGACATTTAATGAAAAATCTAAAGTGCTCAACAAGGAGATAAGAGGTCAACCCTATCAAAAACCAAGGAAAGAAATACTTTAAAAAAAAATCATTTCCTCCTAACTATGAAAGGATAATCATTTCTTGCCTCTGACAAATACTGTTGAAAGTTTTACATGTCATAATTTTGGACATGTTTTAGACATATGCCGAAGTAGAATGGTTCAAGACCGTCATACAGAAAGATCATCATTTTCCAGGTACTTTAAGGGGTATTGTTTTTCTTGCAATATGTTTGGTCACAAAGCTATTGATTGCGATAGAAGGAATATGAAACATGTAATATGTTATGCGTGTAACAAGTTTGGACATATAGAAAAGGAATGCAAGAGAAAATTTCGGCCACCATACCAAAAGGATCAAACATCATCACAATCCAAGGTATTGAAGAAGAAGTAATTGTTGTTAGAAAGATGTGGCATAGCTTAGTATACAGACATAGTAGACCCAGGGGGAGATGAAAGTGTAAAACTTCAGTTTTCCAATTCTCATATGCAGTTATTATGAAGACAAGTCACGTATATACATGAGTTAGAGCTGCACATTCGCATATATGGTGTTTTGAGGAAAAAGCGGTGGGATAGACTCAGGAAAAGGGGTTTGATATGCTTTAGTCAATTATCAATTATCTGTTCTATTTTGATTGATGATGATTATAGTCTGCTGATGATATGTGGAAGTGTTTTTGGCCCTCATAAGTTGTTAATAATTTGATGAATAACTGGTTGATGATGATGCCTTGATGATTCTTACTAACAAATGCAATGATCAACTCTGATAGTGAACAACTGGCACAGGTTCAGGGGGAGCATATGCTTCTAATAATGCATTGTTGGAATTATATTAGAAGACCTTGGTACATGATGATGCTTATATTGCTTGATCCACATAGTTGTTTTGATTCAGATGACTCTTTTGATGATGGACATTTACAGGCTGTTGATCTTGATGCTGTTGATAGATGCTTATGGTGTAGATCATATATGGTGTATGATAGTTGCTGATGACTATCATGGTCTTGTTTAGATTTTTATTCGTTGTTATAAATGTCATGTATATCATTTGATGAGAATGTCATGTAAATACCTATGATGTAATGCCACTATGAATGGGAAGGATGATGTAATAATTGCCAATTTTTTAATCATGTATGAACATTTGGTATATACCCACTTGGTTGGGTGATTGATGTATGTATGAGTCATTGGTCTTATGGAGGTCATACTCACTTAGTTGAGTCATAGAGTCATTTTGTTCTTTTGAAACATATCTTTGCAGACTCTACATGTACTCAAGGGGAGCATGGACAACATAGTGTATCTCAAAGGGGGAGGATACCTTGGTCCTCTGTTTTCCCTAAATGTAAAAGGGGGAGAGTATCTTGGTGTTGTTCGATATATCTATCAAGTTCTACAGCTTGACATAATAAAAACCAATCTGGTTGCCATCAAGTCCAAAGGGGGAGATTTTTGGCATTATGATATAGGTGTTGTCCTTGATGGAAACTCACATATATGATGAATGATAGCAGTTCACAGTGCTATAGGTTAACAACAAAGGATTACAGATCAGACTCTAGATATTGAAGAAAGAGAATGGTTTAAGAAGTATATGCTGGTTCACTTTGTCCAAGCAGCATACACACACAGGTTAATAGAACAAAACTAGCGTATACATATGCACACACTTTCATCAAAAGAAAAGTGCGTATGGGATGGAAAATCAAGGTTGTGGTCCAAGGTGTTAGTTCAAGGTTTTGGTCCAAGGTTTTGGTCTGAAGTTTTAGTCCAAGGTACGGGTCTGAGTTTTTGGTCTGAGGTATTAGTCCGAGGTTTCGGTCTGAGGTATTGACAAAGGATCTAACTATATAAGGAGGAGAAGATCAAAGGGTGAAGAGTGCAAGTGTATGGGTTTCTTAGGAATACTTCTATTTGAAGTATATTTTATGTTATTGAGGCTATGATTCTGATATGATCTGAAATATTTTGTGCACTTTGAATTCAATGTTGGATTAGGATCATGAGACTTGAAATGACTTGTCATTGAATGATCTGATATTGGTTTGGCTGGAATTGATTGCTAACACATGTCTTATTCTATAAATGTTATGATCTGGGTATGACTGAAGTCTGGAATAGTTGTGAAGTTTTAAGATATTATTTGTAGATCTATACACTAGTTCTCCTTGATGAAGGTGCATATACATGTTGGTTCGATACTTCGAGGTAGCGTATACATTAGGAAATATGATGTTTGAAGTTACAAATGGTTCGAGTTGTTGATGCAAAGTTCTGGGTTCTACTCTATGTTCTGGTGACTCTGTTCTAGTGACAGTTTTCTGAATGTTTAGATTGATTGATTGTGATTTGCTTCAGTGATGATGGGTTTTTAGTGATTGGTTGTATTGCAGTGTTGATTGATTTTGTGCTTCAATGTTGCTGATGGGTCTAGTATGAAAATTGGATGAAATGTCGCCTTCATATTGTGTTGTTGTGTACCAGGAATATCTGGTCTGAAAATTTATGAAATGTGGTCCCTGGAGGAAGAGAGAAGGTCATAGCCTTCTATAGGCTAGTGCCTATGTACTGGTGAACATATGGGTCAGTACAAGATCCAGGGGGTTGGAGCTCCCTTCCAGTAGCAGCTGGAGAATGAGTGAATTTTGGAGCCTTCTATAGGCCGGCGCCTATGTACTAGTAAACATATCAGCTAGTACAAGAGCTAGGGGGTTCTAGCTCCCTTCCAGTAGAAGCTAGAGAACGAGAGAAGGTTGTAGTCTTCTATAGGTGGGTGCCTACGTACTGGTATGATTCTGCACTAGTACAAGATTGTAAACAAGTTTTTCTTATAATAAAAGAGGACAAAGATGATAGCAACATGTCGTTTCTCTCCCGCATTGGGTTTCCACCTTAAATCTTGGTGTTCGTGTGTGTTTCTTATGTGTGATGGTTTATTATGTTATTACTACACATGGTTACTGTTTAAATGGTTAATAAAGTATCGATTAAAGATCAACATATGATGAATTAACTGAATCATAAGTTCACTCGATATACGTTGGTTGCCTTAAAGACAATTGCGTGCACACGCGAGTTCCCTTCATTGATGTAGCATATATAAATCTGAGTATGAAATGAACAAGTAATTGATTTGATAAATATTGATTCACCCCCCTCCTCTCAGTATTATTTCCAACATCGTCCATCCTCTTAATGAACAAAAAATCTAATGCCCAGATCTATTTAGGCACTAAACATGCATGCTTAATAAAACCCCTTCCTTAAGACAAGTGGTGGACACATGGCATGAATTCGTTTACTGAACAAGGTGATTTGACATTTTACATGGCATGATGATATTAGATAGTCAACATAAGTGACATAGTAGTATAGTAAGAATACTTGTGGCATGTTGATTCAGTGATTTTTGGTGGCTAAGTGGGAAAAATACATGTGACACATGGAACAATATGTGAGGAAATACTTAGAATATGTGTGAAATATGATGGTGTCATATCACCCCAAGAGCTTCTTATAGCAAAAAGAGTTAAAACAGGTTGTAATTGAGGGAGTTTGAGAGATAAAAAGTTCTCCATTAACAAATGTGAAATTTTAAGTTTCACCCGAGAGGTTGAGTGGAAGGCATAGTAATGAACATGGTCAAGATTGATAGACTTGAGGGATAGGAATGGTGCTCTTGGCTAACAATCTAGCAGGGTATTAGGAATTGTGCCATAGTCATGTTTTGCAATAAATTTATGTGTTAAAGGGTTTTATATGGAGTGGGACCAAAACATGAAAAATCCCTGGGTTCAATGCTTTGGGCCTTTAGATGCTATGTAAAGTGTTGTTAGATAATAAGGATGTAGAATTTTATATAGTCTTGATTATCATTCAGGTGTCAAACCCTTGGTGCAAAATATTTGTGCCTTCAAACCATTTATGCAACACATGGTCTTGTTGTTAATAGGGAGGCTTGAAGCATATGCATACTGCTTTGGTAAATTGACTACAACTACTCTACAATCTTGATTTATCCCCCAAGAAAAAAAATAAAGGTTGTATCTTTTGAAAGCCATATTTTGTGGTTTATGCCATATTTGGTAACCAACCAAATTTGGAAGTGCAGTTAAACTTGAAAACAAAACCATAATTAATATTGAACTGCAGAATTGAACAAAATCAACAGAAGGACACCATGATTGGAATTAAACATTATTATAACATAGAAGAATAACATGAATGAAATAAACAATAGGAGAACAATAACTTAATTAAAAGAATAAAGCTAAAGTTAAACGGATTGTTAATTCTAAAATTAGTAGCTCAAAATCCAAGTTTTGAATAAAAGGAGTTTTAAATTATTTAAAGAATTGGTGGTTTTCCTAGTTGGGTTTCTAAAAACTTATTTCTTTAAGGAGTTTTAAATTTTCATAATACTCCTTATAGAATAAAGCTAAAGTTAAATGGATTTTTAATTCTAAAATTAGTAGCTCAAAATCCAAGTTTTAAATAAAAGGAGTTTTAAATTATTTTAAAGAATTGGTGGTTTTCCTAGTTGGGTTTATAAAAACTTATTTAAATAAAAGGAGTTTCTCAATAAGTAAGAAGAATAAAAGGCTAGGAGAGATAAAAAAAATGACAAGGAGAACCAAAGAGAAATCAACTAACACAAATCCTCCTCCATGCTAAGCCAAAAAATAGGTGGGTGAAATTCAGCTTTGAAATGAGAGTAAATAGACCATGGGGGAAAATAATTGCTCATACTTGTTGTTGTCGGAGAACTCTTGCACCATAAAGAATGATACAGCGGTTGAGGAAGTAGTATTTATTGCTAGGAGATCGCCTCTCTCATGTCATTTGAGACCATGAAACTAAATTTCTCCCATTCATTGTTTGAGGTGACACTTTGACATTCTTCATGCCATAAGAACGTGTCTATTCAATAGCCATGGATACTCAATAGAGATAATGGATGAGAATGACCTCCACCTAAGACCAACATTTAACCCAGTTCCTTGAAATGAAATTGTTGCATGTGATCTCCAACACCTGCTCATAGTAAAGGTATCTGGTGATAAATGATACTGGTGGGATGTAAATTCATGTTCCATCTATTAATGCATGTTGGTGTGGTGGCATTATGCCCCTCCCGACTAATCCTCAAAAAATAACCCATCTACGGAACAATAATACTCGTGGGACGTAAATTCATGTTCCATCTATTAATGCATGATGGGGTGGTGGCATTATGCCCCTCCCCACTAGTCCTCAGAAAATGACCCATGTAGGGAACTTCAATGTCAACCTTAATTTTACATCATATTTACATATAGAGATAAAGTAATTTATTGTGAAAAATCTCAAATTTCCTCTGTAATTAACTCCTTTTTTTAGTATGAGGGAGATGTGTAATTCCTCCATGACTCAATATGGAGCTAGCATGTGTAATCTTACACCCTACTATGAAGAAAATGTGTGTAATTCATTCCATACTAAACATAGAGTTGACATGTAATATTTAAAAAAGAAATATTAATAAAAGAAAAGTGTTAGCCATAAATAAAATATTTCAATGTCCATAGTAACATAATTTTATATCAACTTTATATAGAAAATTAAACTAACTGAAAATCAATAATTTCATATATTTCCACTTTTAACTATGAGAGACTTTTCTTTATTGTTTAAAAACATTCCAATATCTGCCTTAAATAAAATATTTGAATACATATGTCATTTAATATATTTCAGTATCAACTTGACATATTTATATATATATATATATAAATAGATTAAAATTTAAACATTACGTAACAATTTCTAATCTCACTTGCGTTCTTCCCACTGGATACTTAATCTCACTTGCATTCTTCCCACTGGATACCCCTGAATCTAAATAGAAAAACTTAAAGAGAATGAAATATTCAGAGTGATTTAAAAAACACAAAATTAAACAGGGAAACATTTCAAAAAATCTGTCATGAAAGTGGCTAAGGCATGTCATATAGCAAGTATTATTAGCTACTAAGCCAACATAAACAATAATAGAGTCTATATCCATAGCTGCAACATGACATATAAGTAGTGTCTTCACAGCATCTGAGGCACCCAAACATTCTTATTATTCAATCTAGTAGTTACAAGATGCATCACCAACATCCCTCTTTGGTGCAGCACCATCCGCAACGTCTTCGGTGCAGCACCATCCAGTGATTTAGTAATTCGGTGATGGCGCCGACGGGTCCACGGGCAACACAGATGACAACAGTTGGCGCGGGTACCGTCACACCATTTGCAGCACCAACATGGCGGCCCACTCTCATAGGGCACTACCGCCTCTAAACACGCACATCAAGCAATATAATATTACTTTAACAAACTTTAGATTAGTTTTCTTTATTGTAACTGGATTAAACATGTTTTAAATTTAGAAAGATAAAAGAGCTTCCAGCTCACAAACTGACCCTTGTTGAGCGACGTTACCGACACTAAACATACGCACATCAAATAATTTTACAATCAGTAAAAGACTATTAGATCAATTATTTATAGTGTGAATGGATTTTGTTCATACTTTTATTTTATTTTTTCGTTTCAAATTGCAGTAGCTAGAAAAAAAAAGAGAGCATTCAGTAGTATTTTACTCCGTGATAACGCAGTCTTTGCAGAAGTACGATCATCATCTATCGCTGTGACAGGAGATAACAGGACAATGGAAAAAATACAAATGCCAAGCACTAATGGTGGGGATTTTTAATGGGAAAATCCCAAAAACAAACAATTCAAACACAGAGAGGCAATGCTTGTTTCTCTTACTCCAGGATTTTTTTGCACAGGGAAGTCAAAAAAAATAACTGAAGAACAGAGTATTACACCACCATAAAATGATTTCTATTCAAAAATATATTGCCTCATACATATTCATCCTCTTTTGTTGAGAGGGATTTACCAAAAACAACATTCAACCAAAACTAATTTTTTTTAATTAAATAAAAAAGTTTGTTTAACAAAACATTATAATTATAATGTTTATTTAAAAATTACAATGTGGAAAAACATTCTAATTTTTTTAATTAAAAAACATGTTTGTTAAAAAAAAATTTGATTTTTTTAATTAAAAAAAAGGTTTGTTTAAAAAAAACATTACTTTTGATTTTTATTTTTTTTAAATAAAAATGTTAGTAAAAAAAACAAATAATAATTACATTACCTTAAGAAAAAACATAAAATCTACCTACGCATATGACAATTCATTAATAAAAGGTATGGTCAACGAGACTTGATTTTACTCCACTCTAAGCCTTTAATGCAAGCTTGTACGCAGGTATGATTTGAACGATGGAGAGTGAAGGATTAAAAGATGGAATGGATATCGGGAGATCATTATGCTGAACATTAGCACCCGAGAAATTACGTTTGCTTACGTATGGGGAGAGCCACGCATCAACACTAAATTTTCTCGGGCCCTTGTGTACGGAAACCACTCTCTGCAGGAAGGCAGTCCGAGATCCCTCAAGCGGTTTATGGTTTCGTTCTGGCGGTTTTGGAGTTATAAATGCGTAGTTTAAATTAAATATTTCCCCTTTTTTCAACTATTGGGCATTCGGTCATACCCAGACACTTTCAAAAATTCAAAGCTTTTCGATCCAATTTGTCAAGATGTCTGCTTGTTCTTGAGTCCTGGTTTGTTTTCCATTTTCACCAATTCTCTGATGTAGTTTTGCAATGTGTTTCGTTCTTTATGAAACACTGAATTTTTGACTTATCTATATAAATATATATTCTATATATAAAAATATAAAAACATCATAAATATAAAAATAAAAATATTTCCAAATTCTTTTTGGGTTTATGAGATGTTTTTTTTAACATTTTTTATTTTTCTTTTTCTTTTTTTTTTATATTTGTTTTTTACAGACAATTATTTCATTTGGATTGAAAATTTTTTTAACAATGTAAAATATGTAGAATATCGAAAATGCAAAATATCGACATTCTTCTTTAAATATGCAAAACAATAAAAACCTCACTACAAAAAAAAATTAAAAACAAGATAATATGAAGAATAAGACCACTTCCAAAATTATTAATTTAAAAAAATAATTATTTACAAAAAATACAATAAAAAAATTTAAAGTCAAAAAATAGGTCTTTTAAAAAAAGGGTGCGATGCAGAATAAACTTTTTAAATCAAAATGAAAATCACTAAAATTCACTACCATTCAAAAACTTAATGACATGAAAAAAATTAAAGTTCCAAAAACCATGTTCTAAAAAAAACATGTGTATTCTGCAAAAAAACTTTTGAAAAACGGGAATTTTTTTGCTATCTCTAAAAAACGGGAACAGTAACAGTTCCCATTTCAAAGTTTAAATTGTTCAAATGAAATAGCTGAGCTATTGTACAAAAAATCACTGTCGATTTTGCCTCTATTGGCCTAAGTTCTAACATTCTTCTCATCCAAACTGCTTGACATGCTGGGTAGCTGCCACATATTCATCTGCTGTAGACAATGCTAAAATGGACTGTTCTTAAAAGCCCATGAAATTCCTGAACCCATATGAAAAACATAACCGGAAGTGTTTTTTATCATCTACAGCAGCCCAATCATTATCAGTGTATCCAACCAAATCTGAATGTTTGAGAAACTATAAATAAATGCCAAACATTTTGGTACCTTTGACATACCTTAAAATTTATTTTGCTGCCTGCCAATGTGCCTCCTTTGCCTCTCCATGAATCTGGAAATTAAACTAACAGATACATAATGTGGCCTAGTTGCTGTTAAATACATAAGGCTGCCAACAATACTCTTATACAAACTAGGATCAAAATCCTTGTGCTATTCTCTACTGAGTTTTAATCTCATTACTGTGGGAGTGATCGCCTTTGCATTTTGCATGTTAAATATTCTCAATACTTGATTTACAAATCAGTTGTGCATAAAGGTTATTCCCAGGTGTCGGGAATTGGTTTTGGTGATATTTTTCTGTTGTTGCCAAGGTAACTTCTATTAGACTACTTTTATCTATTGCTACTGCTTTCGATTTTGAGGTAGAATAGATGGATGTGAAGACAACTCTTCACGGGGATCTGGAAGAGGAAATCTACATGAAGCAACCTGAAGGCTTTGCGGTGAAGGGTAAGAAAGAACTGCTCTGTATGGGTTAAACAATCACAAAGGATGTGGTATGAGAAATTTGATACATTTATACGGAGACTTGGCTTCACCAGAAGCAAAGAAAATCACTGTGTGTATTTTAAATTAATTGGTGACTGTGTTATTTATCTAGTCTTGTATGTGGATGATATGTTGTTGCTTGGAAATGACAAAGAAATTATCCAGGATTTGAAGACCCATTTGTCCTCCAAATTCGACATGAAAGATCTTGGTGCTGCAAACTATATTTTGGGCATGGAAATTAAAAGAGATCGGACAAAGAGGAAGCTTTGGTTAAACCAGAGGAAGTATGTCAAGACAATATTATAGAGGTTTAATATGCAGTATAGTAAACCAGTGAAGGTTCCTATTCCTTGT
The DNA here is from genome assembly GCA_031772625.1 of Pinus tabuliformis. Lineage (NCBI taxonomy): Eukaryota > Viridiplantae > Streptophyta > Pinopsida > Pinales > Pinaceae > Pinus > Pinus tabuliformis. Next base: position 338,162,126 of record CM062804.1, on the reverse strand, counting down.
AGGTGTAAATTTATCTATTGAACTGTGTCCCAAGACATAAGAAGAGGAAGAGGGCATGTCCCGTGTTCCATATGCAAGTGCAGTAAGTAGCCTGATGTACTATACCAGACGTTGCACATGCACTGGGAGTATTGAGTAGGTTTATGTCAAAACTAGTGAAGGAGCACTGGACAACAGTGAAGCAGGTTTCTAGGTATTTGCGTGGCACTAGTGATTATGGTTTGTGCTACCAAGGAAGATCAGGATTGGACAGAGTGTTGGATATTCATGGCTTTGTTTATGCAGACTGGGTTGGAGATTTGGATCAAAGAAGATGTACAAGTGGGTTTGTGTTTAACCTATTTCGAGGTGCAGTCAGTTGGATGAGTAAGAAACAATTTGTAGTGGCATTACCAACTACAGAGGCAGAATACATGGAAGGAACTCATGCAGTTTGGTTGCAGAGATTGTGTTCAAGTATGGGGTTAGTACAGGGAGCTATAAGAATAGAATGTGACAGCCAAAGTGCAATTTTCTTGGCAAAGAACCCTGCATATTATTCAAAGACAAAGCACATTAATGTTCAATATCACTTTGTGAGGGATATGATAGAAGAAAAAAAGGTGTTGTTGGTAAAGGTGGACACTTTGAAGAACATTACAGATGCATTGACAAAATTTGTGAGCTCTGAGAAGTTCTCTTGGTGTAGATAAAAAATGGGCGTTGCAGGGCTAGATAAATGACTAAGCTCTCTTGTGGCCCCCTGTGGAATTAAAACAACAAGTGGGAGAATGTTGGGTTGTGTTATATTCTTTCCATGACTAGCCCACGTAGTTAACTAGGGGGTTAGAAGGGGTGAAGCCCCCCCTTCATTCTGCCGATTGCATAGCGGGGGGAGTCATAGAGGATTTGAGCAGTGCAGGTAATCAAACTCTATGGTGTCCGGGAGGACCTACCTACGGTTTTGTGCAAGATTTTTTCGCACATGGTTTTGGACGCAATGGTTTTCAGTCCATGGTATTGGATGCTTCGGCATGTATAAATATGGATTGTAAAATTGAGAGGACAATAATGAAAAGTCAAGCTGGTAGGCCCAGTTTTTGGATCCAGGGGAAAATCTCTGTGTATATGTGTTATGCTCTCTCATTGTTTATTTTCTGTGTTTTACAATTTGTATGCAGGTAATTTCTGTACGGGGTTAAAACCTACATAATTATATCAGTAATGTGAAAGTAAAGTGTTAAATTTTTTGCCCATATGTAGTAGTGTGATGTTGCTCCATCAAATATTTTTCTTTTTACCTAAGGATTTCTATTACCTTCAACGTGCTTTTAAGTTATATCTCATAACCAACTTTTTCTTCATGTTATTTAGCCTCACAATTGAATAATAATTAACTCCTTTCTTCATCGGTCACAATTTCATTACTTTACGTCGCAAAAGTGTTCTCATTGATGTCAAAGTAGGTTGTTATACATACTTAAGGTATTTTTAGGTCCATAATGGAGCCTATCTTTGGAGTAATTTTAAGTAATAATATAAGCTCAAATTCTCCTAAACATTTCTTAGAAATATGTTTCCAACGATATATGGCACTCCAAAAAAGACCTCTTAGATCAGGAGATATCTTTTTTCAAATTTTGACAAGTTAAAGGGTGAGTTGGAATGGTTCCATTCTTTTGGTTCTACTACATCCAAATAGTAGATTCCCCCCTTGCTTACTATTAAATGTAAGGGGGGTCTACTATTAATCTAGACTATTCGATCAATACTATCATAGGTTGTCTTTCAGCATGATTTGACAAAATAGTGTGGGGTTTAACAACCAATAATGACAAATAGTGAACACCCCTAACTTGTTAACATTCGAGAAGGATGGGTGGGTCCATGATTAAATATAATTCGTCTGTTGGAATTATGATACAAGTGTTTTCCTTGACGGCGAATCACATATATGATGAATGATAGCATTTCACAATGCTACAAGTTAACAACAAAGGATGATAGATCAGACTCCAGAGATTGAAGAAAAATAATGGTTTAAGAAGTATATGCTGGTTCACTTTGTCCAAGCAGCATACATGCGCGCGTTAATATAACAAAATGAGCGTATACGTATGCACGCATTTTCACAGAAAGAAAAGTGTGTATGGGATGGAAAATCAAGGTTGTGGTCCGAGGTATTGGTCTGAGGTTTTGGTTTGAGGTATTGACAAAGGATCTAACTATATAAGGAGGAGAAGATCAAAGGGCCAATAGTGCAAGTGTAAGGGTTTCTGAGGAATACTTCTATCTGAAGTATATTTTATGTTGTAGGGGCTATGATTATGATATGCTATGAAATATTTTGTGCACCTTGAATTCAATATTGCATCAGGATCATGAGATCTGAAATTAATTGTCATTGAATGATCTAATTTTGGTTGGGCTAAATATGATTACTAACGCATGTTTTATTCTGTAAATGTTATGATCTGGGTATGACTGAATTCTAGAATAGCTGTGAATTTTTAAGTTAGTATTTTCATATCTATACACTAGTTCGCCTTGATGAAGGTGTGTATACACGTTGGCTCAGTACTTCTAAGTAGCATATACATTATGAAATATGATGTTTTAAGTTACAGTTGGTTCTAGTTGTTGATGCAAAGTTCTGGGTTTTGCTCTATGTTCTGGTGACAGTGTTTTGAATGTTCAGATTGATTGATTGTGATTTGCTTCAGTGATGATGGGTTTTCAGTGATTGGTTGTATTACAGTGGTGATTGATTTTGAGCTTCAATGTTGTTGATGGGACCAGTATGAAAATTGGATGAAACATGGCCTTCATATTGTGTTGTTGTGTACCAGGATATCCAGTCTGAAAATTTATGAAACGTGGTCCCCGAAGGAAGAGAGAAGGCCATAGCCTTCTGTAGTCCAGCGCCTATGTACTGGTAAACATATTGGCCAGTACAAGAGCCAGGGACTTAGGGTTCACTTCCAGTAGCAGCTTGAGAATGATTGAAGGTTGGAGCCTTCTGTAGGCCGACGTCTACGTACTAGTAAACATATCAGCTAGTACAAGAGCTAGGGGTTGTAGCACCCTTATGTGTAATGGTTTATTATGTTATTACTGCACATGGTTACTATTTAAATGGTTAATAAATTACTGATTAAAGATCAACATATGATGAATTAACTTAATCATAAGTTCACTGGATATACGTTGGTTTCCTTAAAGATAGTTGCATGCACACGCGAGTTCCCTTCATTGAAGTAGTGTATATAAATTTGAGTATGAAATGGAAAAGTTATTGATTTGATAAATACTGATTCATCCCCCCCTCTTAGTATTATTTCCAACAATTGGAATTAGAGCAGGTCCTTCAAAAGAAGCTTGATCGCTTGAAGGGAAATCTTTCAAGATGAACAATCACAAAGGCATGGGATCGATTAGACCACCAATCTTCAATGGGGACAACTTGGTATATTGGAAAAAACGAACTTGAACTTATCTTCAATCACTTAGAGTTGATATTTGGCAATTGTGGAAAGAGGATACCAATATCTAGAAACAATCCCCACGGATCCAGCAGAAAAGAAATCATATGAAATCAATGCCAGAGTCATCAACACTTTATTGGGAAGTCTATCAGAATCAGAATTCGTTAAATTCATGCAGTTCAACACAACCAAGGATATATGGGACAGAATCATTCAAAGCTACGAAGGAGACTCCCAGGTAAAATGTCTTAAACTCCAAACTCTCAGAATTGAGTATGAAACTCTCAATATGCATAAGGATGAAAGTATTTCTAGTTATTTCTTGCAAGTAGATGGGATTGTAAATCATATGAGAAATCTGGATGAAGACATAAAGGAGGCTACTATAGTTGAGAAAATTTTGAGATATTTATCTTTTAAATTTGAGTCAAAAGTATCTACCATGAAGAAAAGCAAGATCTAAAATCTGTTACTATTGTTCAACTTCATGGAATTTTAATTGCCTTTGAAATGAGGAAAGGAGGTCCATTAGACATCAGAGAAGCCGCTTTTAAATCTGTTAGAGTTGGTCTGGTCAGTCCTCCGTCAGAGATCAAAACTCTTTGTGCATTTCAATTTTAGGTGTCCCGCTCCAATCACTCAGCTGCATTTCACTAGGGGCATGCCATGATCTGATGGAGAAAGTCATGCTAATTATTTCCCCTCATGTCTGGCTCCTGCTAGCTTAGGTCTTTTGTCAATAATCACCAAAGTCCATGACAATCAAGGTCTGGTCCTTTAAAGGACAAAAGTCATTTTCTATGTCTAGGTCTAGTAATTCATCAATTTGGTCTTTAAAACATGTCCAGTAAAGCCATGCAGGCCAGAGGGAGGCCCTTACATAGCTATGGTTCAGAGAGCTTCATTGTCAGGTGGATAGACTTTGACTCTTCTTCAAAACTTTGTTTTGAAGAAAAGTCAAACAGTGTCATTTATGACAAAATTTTCCAAAAAATCGCCAGTTGATTTTTTCAGATGCAGTCATGGTTTCCATGGCCAAATGCCCTGTCATATAGTCCCTGCAAAGATGCGCCGAAAATTTCATCATTTGAGCCAAAATTTCAAAGGGAAAGTGAAAATCAGTGTGTTTTAAAGTCAGTGAAAAAGTGCAAAACACAACATTAGAAAAATGGGTTTTCAAGGAATCAAAAATTAAACCCATCTCTTCCAAGGCAATATATACATGTTTTTATCCAAATCAAGGGAATTGTGCTATTACAAGCCTTGGAGAGACATTGCAAAGGTGTGAGTGCGAAATCGTGAGCGTTTGAGTGAGTGGGAGTTGGTTTTAGAGGGCGTGGCACACATACCCAGGAGCGCGGCGCACTCACCGGGCACGGCGCACACAGAGCCATCGTGCAGTTGAAAGTTTCCACAGGCACGGCACATACCCAGTGCGCGGCGCACTGGGTTTTGTGCGGGGCGCACACAAACCAGGGGCTTAAAAACATTACCAAACCACTCCAAATTTTGGTGAATGCTATCAAATCGAGAGGTAAGCCCTACGACATCACCTATTCATCAAATTTTATCAATGATATGGTGTTTATAGAGATGTTTGAATGTCACCGAATTGCATAAGGTAAACCATAAGAAATCACCAAGAAAATGATGGCTAGGGTTGTTAAAATGTGTTGTTAGTGCCAAGGTTTAACTCCACTCACCTTTTTCCCCTCACCTATCATTTTTCCCATCTCCCCTTGATCATTTTTCCTAAAACCCTTGCCCTAAATCACTACCAAACCCTCTCCCTATCCCTCCACTAGTCGGTCAACACAAAATCACCATAAGACAAGCTCATTGTCCAAGCAAGGCGGTAGAAGAAAGGTGCAAGGTCAAAGAGTTGAAGAGTGAAAGCGATTAGGAGCAATTTAGGGTGATCTCAGAGCATGCGGCACACACACAAAGGAGCACGGCGCACTCTTTGGGCGCGGCGCAAACAGAGCCTGGCCACTGCGTAAATCCACCACTGGCTCGATGCACTCAGAGCGCGCGACGCACTGGGAATTGCGTGTGGCGCACAGGGATATAAAGCCCAGAAACCAACTAATTCGCCCAAAAATTTTGTTGATGCTCATCAAACTTGAAAGGTAGGCAACATACCTCCACTCTTGGATCAAAATTGAAAGGAATAACATTGTTTTAGGATTATAAATCAAATGCAAAAAAATTTTATGAAGCAAACAAAAGAAGACACAAAGAAACCATGATCCTAGGGTTTGTGCTATAGTGATAGTGCTGCCAAGGTGTTTCCTACCCTACCCCTATTACTCATTCCCCTATGCTATTGTCCCCATAATCACTACCCTAACCCTACCAGTAAATCATACTCCCTTCCCCCCTTCCTATTGCTCAAAAAACACAAACCCTACCCCATCAACACTATACCCAAACTAATCCCAAGTCCCTGACAAATCTCTCCCTTTAACCCCTATTCCCATTACATCATTCCCTTCCTAACACTCCCTGTTTAATTGTCCCCTTGGTGGTAGGTTGTCAGAGAAACTACCAGTTTCATTGGAATCAAAGTGTAGCCTAAAACGCAAGGTACAAAACAGCAGTTATGGCATCCGAGGTTTCATCAGAATATGAGGAAGAGACCCACAGTGATACAGCTTCAGGAGAAAGGGCCCATAGGAGACATCACCGAAGTGGAAGACATCTTAAAGATGAGCCAAACACCCTCACTGAGTTGCAGGCATGCCCTCTTGCTATGTATTGTTTTCAGCACTTAGCATGTTTTGAATTTTGTCAGAGGGTGGCAAATGTCAGAGTTCATCATGAGTTGGCCTGTCTTTTTGCACTTCACCTACATGGAGGACAATTTATCTTGGCTGGGGTCACTTTCACATTGACACCTGAAACCATATCAGTGGCAACAGTCATACCAAACATTAGAGAGCTGTGGCATAAGAAGAAGAAGGTGGAGAGGCATCATTATGAGCCTTACATCAAAGACAGCTGTTTGAGCCACATCGCGAGAGTTTTTCCATTCATATTTTTGAGAGATGAGTATGCCTTGCTCATGAAATTGATCATGAAGTATTTCAGTTGTGAGGGGAGGTTTTCTCGCCTTTATGCCTATCACATCAGGTTGCTCATGCACTTTACCAGGGTGCGAATGATGAACCTCCCATTTTTCATCTGCGGGAACATAGAGAGGATGAAGAATTTCATGCAGCACAAGACCCCTCGACAGTAGCTCAACAATGTTTATCACTTTGCCCTTATCTGGATTTTGGTGGACCATCAGTTGGGATTGCAGGGTATTGCTTAGGAGGACTTCATCTCCTGTGACTTCTTCAGCGCTCCACAGGTAGTATCAGAGGCAGAGCATGATATAGGTGGCCCATCTCATCAGTATGAGCAACATGAGACTACCACTATACTAGTATACATCACCTATTAGAGAGGCAGTATACCCTTATTTGCAGCAGCAAAGCGAGTGTTATCTCCACCCGGGGTGGAAGGGGCCTCGCTTCCAATATCAGCATCACATGAGAAGGGAAATGTTAAGGAGCCAATGCAGGAGGAAGGGCCATCAGGTGAAAAAGAGACCGAATTCATTCTCCTTCATGATGATGAGACAGATGCAGAACCAACAAATGCGGAGCTTACAGAGATCATCCAGGAGCAGCAGTCGGTGATTGAGTCCTTATCTCTTGACTTGGAGAGGGCCAAGTGGAACATGAAGTACCTGGAGCAGAGAAACAAGCAACTTGAGGAACAACAAACGATCATGGAGTTGCAAAACATTCGTGAGCATCGCCAAGCTGCTCAAAGAAGAAGGGTTGTGCTCACATGTTTGGAGCAAGAAATCAATGAGGATCGGGAGGCCAACCTTGAGAGGGTCAACATGCATTTGGAGAGGCTGGTAGACAAGGCTGACCAGGACCTTGCTCTACTGAGACATATGGCTTTCCGTTACAGGGTGCGAAACATGAGTGCACAGGCTCGGATAAGGAACTTGAAGGCAAAATTGAGGAAAGCAACAAGAAGAGCAAAAAGGGCAAAAGAGCAAGATCAGCTTTGAATCTTGGCTGAGGCTTCCTTGGCCCATCATAACAACCCATAGAGATCCTCCAGCCCAAATTTCAAAAAATTTGGGGAATTTGTGGTCACATGGTAATTTTTGGGGCAAAAAACAGGGATTTTCTCTCTGTGCGCCGCACCACTGGCGCGACGCTAAAATTCTAGAGCTCCAAATGAGGAATGGCTTGTAGTTTTGGATTCAGCATGGAAAATCATGACTACTAGTGTCCAGGCAAGAGATTTGGGCAGGATCTGAGTCTGCTAAAGCTCAAAAAACACCTGAAAATGGCCTCTCTGCCACCTTTTTGACACATAGAAAGCAGCCTTGGGAGAATGGAGATTTGGAGGGGAAAATGAGCACCAAATTTGAAAATTCTAGTTGGGTTAGAAAGTAAACAGAATAGGCTTTCCAGCAAGCCCACTTGGGCACATTTTGGACACTTTAAAGTACTCCAAAATAGGCCCAAAAGCAGTGCAACTCACAGAGGAAAAAATTGCCAATTTGCTTCCGTTTCGCGAAATTTCAGTTCGCGACTTCTCCAAGTGGGCCCGCTCCTCTACACTTCGGTTTTTTGGCACCGAAGGTGGCATTTAAATAGTTTTTTCTCCAGATTTTCTTCTATCCAAGTGGCGAAGGAAGGCAAACGGTCACCCAAGCCAAATGTCATGTTTGTAGCACTGCACCTGTAGCTGATGGTTGGCTCTCCATCTCCATTTTGCAATGATTCGAGTAACTCCCCAAGCCTTGGGCGTTCCATCTCTTCCTCACACATTCTATATATTGTACGCAAGTTATTTGCAAAGGGTTGGTTGGCTTGTAACTTCTGGGAGACTGTGGGAAAGAAACTTTGTTTCTTCACTGTGTATTTTTGACAGAGAATTAATGAAAGGCAGCGGCTCTATTTCATGAGATTCTTGTGGTTGTGAGTGTAGAAAATGTGTCTCTTGTGTTTTCATATGTATTTCGTTATGTTTCATAATTAAATTCATGTTCATTTCCAGTGAAATTTTCTGAGTGAGATTAGGTAGAATTCAATTTTATTGCTCTGCCTGTGGGAAAATTTCATGTTCAGTGTTATTCTTCTGTTAAAAAGGATTCATGTCACTATGGCCTTTTCACTTTCTTCATCAATCTATTCATGCTGCGGTACCTCAAACTAAATTGTTACATTTTCTGCCTACCTTGCCTCACGGAATAACCTGTGCCTTTGTATTAAATTCTCTGTTCTTTGTTGAGCGCCGGTCCCATAACATCCCAGAAGCTCGATCATTTATGAAAATTGTTTCCCGAATCCCTATTCACTTACTAGCCTAAGGTAAATATTGCATTGTAAGTCATCTCAGACCATTTTCGATCATCTATTCACTGAGCGTGACTCGGAGAGAGCCCTCTCCTACTCTGGTAGGGCTAGCTACCAGACTGAGTGTGGTTTGTAGTTACCCTAATTTTTTCCTTCCTTCAGCCTAAGGCAGATTTAGGTGCTAACACAGTGGCAACTCCGCTGGGGACGAAACTGAAATCAAATCCCCTTGTTTCATAATAATTCTAAGCTTCTGGATGATGAGCTTAGGATTGGAAAGGCTGGGTAAGTTGGTTGTGTCCTGTGATTTTTCTCAATAGCATGCTGGCTTCGAGACGATATACCAGAGCCAATCCGGACCCGGATCCTCCTCATATCTACGAAAACCCCAATTTTATCCCAAGACTCCTTTGTCAAGAAAGCACCATAACTCCCGTGTTCAAATCCCCTTCATATCCCGATATTTTTGAGTATCTTGAGGAGCTTGAGTCTGACGAACAGTTTGAGATATCATTGTTTGAGTCTAAATCCGAAAGGGCTGTTGATTATACTGTCCCCAATCCGCAATTTCTCGTAGACCTCGAAACAGAAAGAGCTAAAAAGTTAATTGATAATTACATTGCAACACAGCCCCAAACTCCAATTGCAGGCCCCTTGCAAACTGTGCACACTCCTTCAACACCTCCAAGGCCAAATCCACCGACAATGATGGCTGCCCGTTTTGCACCCCTTCTTCTACCCCAAGTTCTAGATGACATGCCAACGGATTATAAAAGTAAAATCTCATTTTTTGATGGCACTCCTAACAACATTACTGCTCAGCAACATGTAGACAAAATGGTGGACTTCTATGAACTTCATGAGATTGATGCAGAGAACGTGGCAATGAGGCTCTTTGTACAGACATTTGCAGGTGATGTGAGGAAATGGTTCAGAGGTTTGCCGGCAGCAAGTATCACTACCTTGGCTGAACGACAGAGACAATTTTTGAACCGGTGGGAAGTGAAAAAGAATCCCCTTCAAATTTTGGCCGAATATGAACAAATCAAACGGAACACTGGTGAGTCGGTCCAAGACTATTGTGTTAGATTTAATGCAGTCTATAACGAAATTCCAGATCATCTAAAGCCAGCTGTGGGACTAGCAATGATGAAGTTTCTAGATGGTTTTGATGCTGACATGGCATACCAATTAAGAGAGACAGAACTGGCCACAATGGAAGATATGCAGAAAATCGCGGTGAGCATTGAAGAAAATCTGTTGTCCAAAAGAGCTAGAGCGAAAGCGGAAAAGAAAATCACTGCAAAAGAAGAGTCTTCTTCAATGGATCAACTACTCAAAAAGGTAGAGCAGATGCTTGAAAGGGTAAAAATTGACAAGCTTGAGCCACAAGTTAGGAATCCTAACTTCCGTGGCCAACATCAGCCACAATATAGAATAAGACAGAGAGATCAGCGAACTCAAGAGCAGACAACACAACAGCCGGTGCAAACACCTTTGCAACATAATTTTGTGCATGGCCCAGAGTCAGATGAGGATGGGAATGTAATACGCAAAGAAAACCACCTCTTTACACCAGATGAGTTGCCTACTTACATTACCGAAGAAGAAGAATGTGCAGTGAATTCAGCTCCACACCAAGACACGGATTTTATTCTAGCTAGCGACACTGTTTTGGAAGAAGAATCAGAAGAATATCAAAGGGGATATATGAATGCTTTGTCTGCACAACAGCAACGATATTCACTTAGAAACAGAGATGTGCCGGCCAAACCAATTCAAAAAAGAAGGAGGTTGAAGCAGCAAAGAACGATTCATCAGCTACACAAAGAAAAGGAAATGAGGCAGTTGGTCTGGAGAGCAGCAAATCAAAATCAGCAGAACAATCACATCAGCAAGCTATATCAAAGGAAAAGGAAAAGAAAGAGATCTCAGTCAAAGAGGTAGAAAATTCTCCCACTTTTAGCTTAGAGAATGAGATTTCTAAGTTAAAGGTATCCATCCCCTTGACTGAAATAATGAAGAACAGTAGTTATAGAGGACAGATTTCTAAAATGTTGAATTTGGACCCAATGTCTGACATGGTAAATGTAGAAGATGATCAACCTAAAATGATTTTTGGACCAGCATCGAATGGTGAGTCTCCTGATAGCGATGTGCCACCCTTCTATATCAGTTTACGATTGCATGATTTTGTGTTACATAATGCCATATTCGATTCCGGAGCTTCTCACAATCTCATGCCCAAGGCTATCATGGATAAGCTTGGTTTGGACATCACCCGACAATATCATGATCTCTATTCATTCGATTCCAGCAGAGTAAGATGTATAGGACTCATCAAAGACTTGGTTGTGAGTTTGGATCAGCTTCCTATGAAAAATGTTTTGATGGATGTGGTGGTAGCAGATATTCCTCCAAGGTTTGGCATGCTTCTTTCCAGGTCTTGGGTAGCAAAATTGAAAGGGACACTACAGCTGGATTTCTCCTATGCAACAATCCCGGTGTTTGGACAAATGAAGAAGTTGTATCGGGAACAAAAAATGAAATATATGATCACATGCAAGAAGAAACCTATAAATCATCCTATTAACTATCTACATACAGATTTAGAGTCTTTTGTTTTGTTTTCAGATATTTTAAATGATATAGATAGTCAGATAGTAGAAGTAGATGACATTCCGAAAATAATAGAAAATTTTAGAGAAATTTTGAAGAAAGAAAGACAAGAAAAGCAGGAAAATGTTGGGCAATCAGCTGAAAGTAATGGACAGTAAGCAGACAAGGCCCGACAAACAGATTTTTAGCACTTACAAGAGGAGGAAGAAGGCTTGTGGACCATGGATTTTGATGGAGCAGTAGGAAATGATGGCACTGGAATTGGAATTTGGGTACGCAGTCCTTTCTCTGCCCCAAACAAAGTGCCTAGCAGCGTGAGGGTTTGCTCTTACAAGCTGGCCTTTGAGTGTTCAAACAATGAAGCTGAGTATGAAGCTCTGATTGCTGGCCTGAAGATTCTTAGAAAGCTGAATGCAAAAAGGATTTCGGTATATGTCGACTCCGAATTGGTAATAAAGCAGGTCGAAGGTGAGTATCAAGAAAATCATCCTACGATGCGGGCCTATCGTAATGCAGTTTTAGACATTTTGAAGTTATTTTCAGAATACACCTTGACATGTGTGCCTCATATACAAAATAGTATTGCTGATGCTCTTGCCAAGGCAGCAAGAAGTTTGAAGATCCCCATGAACTCCAGCAATAAATTTGAAATCCATGTCAAGCATCGTCCAACCATTCCAGACAATCAGCGATATTGGCAAGTGTTTCAAGATGATGAGTAGATTAAGGATTTTCTGCTAAACAAAGGCAAGTTCAAAGAAACCTCAATTGATGTAGAAAATGATGAGGGCAAAGGGAATGGTATAGATGAAGTGTAGATCAATGAAATGGATGTGTTGCAGCTGAAAAATAACATCATTCCTAAAGCCTTGATACCTCTAGAGGACTTTTTGATCAGGATGATGTAGCCTGCAAGCCAACAGTGCAGCCAACAGAGAAGGGTGTAGAAGAGGTCAACATCGGTACAGCTACCAATCCAAAGTTGGTAAAATTGTCCAAAGCATTACCGCCAAAGATCAATGACAAATACATCATTTTGATGGCTTCATTTGTAGATGTGTTTGATTGGGACTATTCTAATTTAAAGACCTATGATACCAATATTACTCATCACATAATACCCATAAAGCCCAATCAAAAACCATTTAGACAGAAGCTGAGAAGGATAAATCCAAAGTTGCTGCCATCTATCGAAAAGGAGGTAAACAGGTTGTACAAGTCAGGTATCATTGTGTCCATCAGATTTTCAGATTGGATATCTAACTTAGTGCTTGTACGAAAGAAGACTGGTGAGATCCGCCTATGCATTGATTTCAGAAATCTAAATAAAGTCTCATTGAAGGACAACTATCCACTACCCAAGATGGACCATATACTTCAGCGAGTAGTGGGGGCATCTCGTATGTCACTGCTTGATGGTTAATCCAGATATAACCAAATTTTTGTCCATGAAGATGATAGAGACAAGACAGCATTCACCACTCCATGGGGAACCTTTCACTACTCCAAAATGTCCTTCGGTTTAAAGAATGTAGGTGCCACATTTCAGCGGACAATGGACTTGGCTTTTGCAGATGAGAAAGATGTGTTTTTGGTGGTTTACTTGGATGATTTGACGGTATTTTCCAAATCTTATGAAGAGCACATGCATCACCTAAAAATTGTCTTTCAAAAGTGCAAGAAATATGGTCTATCGCTGAATCCTAAGAAGAGCTTGTTTGCCATGGAGGAAGGAAAATTACTTGGGCACATCATTTCAAAGGATGGCATTCGTGTAGACCTAGCACGTGTGCAAGCAATTCAGCAAATCGATCTGCCTAGGAACAAAAAAGAAATACAATCATTCAATGCTAAAATGAATTTTTTGCGTCGCTTTGTGCCTAATCTTGTAGAACACTTAAGAGAAATGACCAACATGCTTAAGAAGGACAGCCAGGTGAAATGGATAGAGGAGGTTGTAAAATCTTTCAACTTGGTCAAATTGGCCCTTTCTTCAGCTCCAGTTCTAGTCAGCTCGGACTACACTCAGGATTTCATATTGTTTTCATTTGCTTTTGAGCACACTATGGCAGCGGTATTATTGCAGAAGAGAGATGATCATGAAAGACCCATTGCATTCTTTAGTAGGGCTATAAGGGATGCAACTTTAAAGTACAACATCATTGAGAAGCAAGCCCTGGCATTGGTGAAGGCATTGAAGGATTTCCGGGTATATATCATACATTCTCACATTCTGGCCTATGTTCCTAATACTACTGTAAAAGATGTTTTAGTGCAGACCAATCCGGAAGAGAGAAGAGGCAAATGGATCACTACTTTGCTGGAATATGATGTGGAAATAAAGCCCACAAAGCTGGTCAAGGGACAGGGGTTGGCGAAGCTAATGGCCGAATCAAACTTGCATGCCTTGGACATAAATCTGATCACTGCCATCTTCCAATGAGAATGAGGAAGGAATGTCAATTCAGGTATCCAAAATGTTTACTTTGTCCCCATGGTATTCAGATATAATATATGTGCTGAAAAATCTGTCACCACCGCCCGGCATGACTAGAAACAAAGCGAGAACACCCAAATTGAAGGCAGCGAAGTTTTGTATTTTGAATTCTGCACTGCATTGGAAAGACCTCGGTGGCATTTTGTTAAACTTTTTCGTGGAAGAGGAGGCAAATAAAGTCATGGAGGATTTCCATAGAGGAGAGTGTGGTGGTCACCTTTTTTGGAAGTCAATAGTGAACAAAATTTTGAGAGCAGGGTACTACTGGCCTACTTTGTTTGCTGATGTGTATAAGATGGTCAAGTGTTGTCATAAATGCCAGATTTTCGAAGGAAAATAGAAATTATAGCCTTTGCCTCTTAAGCCTACTGAGGTGAGCGCTCCTTTCCAGCAGCGGGGGTTGGATTTCATTGGGGAAATTCATCCCGCCTCTTCTGGAGAGCATAGATGGATCCTTACAGTGACAAACTATTTCACAAAATGGATTGAGGCAGCTCCCACCAGACAAGCTATAGAAACGGTAATCATTTCATTTCTTGAAAACGACATCTTGTCTTGCTTTGGTTGTCCAAACAAATTAATCACCGATAATGCAGCAACTTTCAAATCAAAAAGGATGGTAGAATTTTGTCATAAATATCACATCATTTTGAGTCATTCTACTGCCTATCATCCGCAAGGCAATGGATTGGCAGAATCTTCGAATAAATCATTGGTCAACCATCAAGAAGCTGCTGGAAATAAATAAAAAGAGCTGGAATAAGAGGTTGGTCCATGCGCTTTGAGCGAATCGGATCAGTCAGAAAAATTCCATTGGTATGTCACCGTTTGAGCTTGTTTATGGAGTTGACATAGTATTTCCCGCCTCTCTTGCTGCCCCGGCGGTCAGACTTATTCAAGAGGCCAACAGTGAAGAAGATCCCATGCAGAGAAGGTTGAATCAAATGGTTCACTTGCAGCAAACAAGAGAAGAGGTTTTCAAGAACACATCCAAGTTGCAGGAGAAGATAAAGAAAATCTATGACAGAAAAGCAAAGGTAGATAAATTTCAGTTGGATGATGTGGTGCTGAAGTGGGACACAAGGAATGAAGAGAAAGGCAAGCACGGAAAGTTCGAAAATCTTTGGAAAGGTCCTTTCAAGATTGTAGCATATAGGGGTCAGAATGCCTTTCTTCTGAAGGAAATGAACGGGGAAGATTGTCTTGGAGGGCAGATCAATGGTCGACTGCTCAAGCGGTACCACTAATGATTTAGTAACACTACTTCCACTGTCATTGTAAATGCCATTTTTATTTCAGTTTGGTTTCAGTCTGTAAAGTTAGTTTTTGAGTTATTTCAATGTCAAGTTTAAGTCAATTTCTTGGTCATTTTAGTTTCCTAAATAAGTCAGAGTCCTGTGCTGTTTATCGAAATGATGACTCTATAGCCCAATGGACAAAAGGCATTGTCTAGCTCCTCTAGAGATCTGCTGTTCTTGGCACCTCCAAGGAGCTACCATCCCCCATTGGAGCCAATGTTGGAGTCGGTCTGGTTAGCCCTCCATCAGAGATCAAAACTCTTTGTGCATTTCAATTTTAGGTGTCCCGCTCCATTCGCTCAGCTGCATTTTGCTAGGGGCATGCCATGATCTGACGGAGAAATTCATGCTAATTATTTCCCCTCATGTCTGGCTCCTGCTAGCTCAGGTCTTTTGTCAATAATCACCAAAGTCCATGACAATCAAGGTCTGGTCCTTTAAAGGACAAAAGTCATTTTTTATGTCTAGGTCTAGGAATTCATCAATTTGGTCTTTAAAACATGTTCAGTAAAGCCATGCAGGCCAGAGGGAGGCCCTTACATAGCTATGGTTCAGAGAGCTTCATCTTCATGTGGATAGACTTCGACTCTTCTTCAAAACTTTGTTTTGAAGAAAAGTCAAACAGTGTCATTTATGACAAAAGTTTCCAAAAAATCGCCAGCTGATTTTTTCAGATGCAGTAATGGTTTCCATGGCCAAATGCCCTGTCATACAGTCCCAGCAAAGATGCGCCGAAAATTTCATCATTTGAGCCAAAATTTCAAAGGGAAAGTGAAAATCAGTGTGTTTTAAAGTCAGTGAAAAAGTGCAAAACACAACACTAGAAAAATGGGTTTTCAAGGAAGCAAAAATTAAACCCATCTCTTCCAAGGCTATATATACATGTTTTTATCCAAATCAAGGGCATTGTGCTATGACAAGCCTTGGAGAGACATTGCAAAGGAGTGAGTGCGAAATTGTGAGAATTTGAGTGAGTGGGAGCTGGTTTTAGAGGGCACGGCGCACATACCCAGGAGCGCGGCTCACTCACCGGGCACGGCGCACATAGAGCCAGCCCACAGTTGAAGGTTTCCATAGGCGCGATGCATACCCAGCGTGCGCGCACACAGACTAGGGGCCGAAAAACATTACCAAACCACTCCAAATTTTGGTGAATGCTATAAAATCGAGAGCTAAGCCCTACGACATCACCTGTTCATCAAATTTTATCAATGATATGGTGTTTATAGAGATGTTTGAATGTCACCAAAATGCATAAGGTCAACCATAAGAAATCACCAAGAAAATGATGGCTAGGGTTGTTAAAATGTGTTGTTAGTGCCAAGGTTTCACTCCACTCACCTTTTCCCCCTCACCTATCATTTTTCCCATCTCCCCTTGATCATTTTTCCTAAAACCCCTGCCCTAAATCACTACCAAACCCTCTCCCTATCCCTCCACTATTCGGTCAACACAAAATCACCATAACACAAGCTCATTGTGCAAGCAAGGCGGTAGAAGAAAGGTGCAAGGTCAAAGAGTTGAAGAGTGAAAGCGATTAGGAGCAATTTAGGGTGATCTCAGAGCGCGCGGCGAACACACAATGGAGTGCGGTGCACTCATTGGGTGTGGCGCACACAGAGCCCGTCCACTGTGTAAATCCACCACTGGCGTGGCACACTGGGCATTGCGTGACACACAGGGATATAAAGCCCAAAAACCAACTAATTCGCCCAAAAATTTTGTTGATGCTCATCAAATTTGAAAGGTAGGCAACCTGCCTCCACTCTTGCATCAAACTTGAAAGGAATAGCATGGTTTTAGGATTATAAATCAAATGCAAAATTTTTTATGAAGCAATTAAAAGAAGACACAAAGAAACCATGATCCTAGGGTTTGTGCTATAGTGACAGTGCTGCCAAGGTGTTTCCTACCCTACCCCTATTACTCATTCCCCTATGCTATTGTCCCCATAGTCACTACTCTAACCCTACCAATAAATCATACTCCCTTCCCCCCTTCCTATTGCTCAAAAAACACAAACCCTACCCCATCAACACTATACCCAAAATACTCCCAAGTCCCTGACAAATCTCTCCCTTTAACCCTTATTCCCATTACATCATTCCCTTCCTAACACTCCCTGTTTAATTGTCCCCTTGGTGGCAAATTGTCAGAGCAACTACCAGCTTCATTGGAATCAAAGGGCAGCCTAAAACGCAGGGTACAAAACAACAATCATGGCATCCGAGGTTTCATCAGAATATGAGGAAGAGACCCACAGTGATACAACTTCAGGAGAAAGGGCCCACAGGAGACATCACTGGAGTGGCAGACATCTTAGAGATGAGCCAAAATCCCTCACTGAGTTGCAGGCATGCCCTCTTGCTATGTCTTGTTTCCAGCACTTAGCATGTTTTGAATTTTGTCAGAGGGTGGCAAATGTCAGAGTTCATCATGAGTTGGCCCGTCTTTTTGCACTTCACCTACATGGAGGACAGTCTATCTTGGCTGGGGTCACTTTCACATTGACACCCAAAACCATATCAGTGGCAACAGGCATACCAAACATTAGAGAGTAGTGGCATAAGAAGAAGAAGGTGGAGAGGCATCATTATGAGCCTTACATCAAAGACAACTATTTGAGCCACCTCATGAGAGTTTTTCCATTCAGAGTTTTGAGAGATGAGTATGCCCCGCTCATGGAATTGATCATGAAGTATTTCAATTGTGAGGGGAGGTTTTCTCGCCTTTATGCCTATCACATTACGTTTTTCATGCACTTTACCAGGGTGCGAATGATGAACCTCCCATTTTTCATCTACGGGAACATAGAGAGAATGAAGAATTTCATGCATCACAAGACCCCTCAATAGCAGCTCAACAGTGTTTATCACTTTGCCCTTATCCGGATTTTGGTGGACCATCAGTTGGGATTGCAGGGTATTGCTTGGGAGGACTTCATCTCTCGTGACTTCTTCAGCGCTCCACAGGTAGTATCAGAGGCAGAGCATGAGATAGGTGGCCCATCTCATCAATATGAGTGACATGAGACTGCTACTATACCAGTATACATCACCTATCAGAGAGGTAGTAGACCCTTATTTGCAGCAGCAAAGCGAGTGTTATCTCCACCTGGTGTGGAAGGGGCCTCACTTCCGACATCAGCATCACATGAGCAGGGCAAGGGTAAGGAGCCAGTGCAGGAGGAAGGGCCATCAGGTGAAAAAGAGACCGAATTCATTTTCCTTCATGATGATGAGACAGATGCAAAACCAAAAAATGCGGAGATTACAGAGATCATCCAGGAGCAGCAGTCGGTGATTGAGTCCTTATCCCTTGACTTGGAGAGGGCCAAGTGGAACATGAAGTACCTGGAGCAGAGAAACAAGAAGCTTGAGGACTGACAGACGATCATGGAGCTGCAAAACATTCATGAGCATCGCCAAGCTGCTCAAAGAAGAAGGGTTGCGCTCACATCTTTGGAGCAAGAAATCAATGAGGATCGGGAGGCCAACCTTGAGAGGGTCAACATGCATTTGGAGAGGCTGCTGGACAAGGCCGACTAGGACCTTGCTCTACTGGGACATATGGCTTTCCATTACAGGGTGCGAAACATGAGTGCACAGGCCCGGATAAGGAACTTGAAGGCAAAATTGAGGAAAGAAACAAGAAGAGCAAAAAGGGAAAAAGAGCAAGATCGGCTTTGAATCTTGGCTGAGGCTTCCTTGTACAATCATAACACCCCATAGAGATCCTCCCGCCCAAATTTCAAAAAATTTGGGGAATTTTGGGTCACATGGTAATTTTTTGGGCAAAAAACAGGGATTTTCTCCCTGTGCGCCGCGCCACTGGCACGACGCTAAAATTATAGAGCTCCAAATGAGGAATGGCTTGCAGTTTTGGATTCAGCATGGAAAATTACAACTACTGGTATCCGGGAAAGATATTTGAGCAAGATATGAGTCTCCTAAAGGTCAAAAAACACCCAAAAATGGCCTCTCTGCCACTTTTTTGACACACAGAAAGCAGTCTTGGGAGAATGGAAATTTGGAGGGGAAAATGAGAACCAAATTTGAAAATTCTAGTTGGGTTAGAAAGTAGACAGGACAGGCTTTCCAGCAAGCCCACTTGGGCACATTTTGGACACCCGCAAGTACTCCAAAACAGGTCCCAAAGTAGCCTGACGCACAGAGAAAATGGCGCGGCGCACAGAGGAAAATATTGCCAATTTGCTTCCATTTCGCGAAATTTCGGTTCGCAACTTCTCCAAGTGGACCCGCTCCTCTACACTTCGGTTTTTTGGCACCAAAAGTGGCATTTAAAGAGTTTTTTCTCCATATTGGCTTCTATCCAAGTGGCAAAGGAAGGGAAACGGTCACCCAAGCCAAATGTCATGTTTGTAGCGCTGCACCTGTAGCTGATGGTTGGCTCTCCATCTCCATCTTGCAATGATTCCAGTAACTTCCCAACCCTTGGGTGTTCCATCTCTTCCTCACACATTCTATATATTGTATGCAAGTTATTTGTAAAGGGTTGGTTGGCTTGTAACTTCTGGGAGACTGTGGGAAAGAAAATCTGTTTATTCACTGTGTATTTTTGACAGAGAATTAATGAAAGGCAGCGGCTCTGTTTCATGAGATTCTTGTGGTTGTGAGTGTAGAAAATGTTTCTCTCATGTTTTCATATGTATTTCGTTATGTTTCATAATTAAATTCATGTTCATTTCCAGTGAAATTTTCTGAGTGAGATTAGGTAGAATTCAATTTTATTGCTTTGCATGTGGGAAAATTTCATGTTCAGTGTTATTCTTCTTTTGAAAAGGATTCATGTCACTATGCCATTTTCACTTTCTTCAGCAATCTATTCATGCCGTGGTACCTCAAACTAAATTGTTACATTTTCTGCCTACCTTGCCTCACGGAATAATTTGTGCCTTTGTATTAAATTCTCTGTTCTTTGCTAAGCGTCGGTCCCATAACATCCCAAAAGCTCGGTCATTCACGAAAATTGTTTCCCGAATCCCTATTCACTTACTAGACTAAGGTAAATATTGCATTGTAAGTCATCTCAGACCGTTTTCGATCATCTATTCACTGAGCGTGACTCGGAGAGAGCCCTATCCTGCTCTGGTAGGGATAGCTATCAGACTGAGCGTGGTTTGTGGTTACCCTAATTTTTGCCTTCCTTCAGCCTAAGGAAGATTTAGGTGCTAACAAAAGCTTTTGCAAAAGGAAAAGAAAAGGGAGATATCAAAGAATCAGGATATATATCAGAAGAAGAAGAGGTAAAATTTCTTAAGAAACTTCAGTAGGGTTCTGGAAGATTCAGATGTAAGCTTCCCTTCAAATGTTTTGCTTGTGGAAGAGTTCGCTATTACGCTGCTAAATGCCCTCATGACAAGGCAAAGATTTCTGCAGAAGGTGATAGATGTTATTATACTCATGAAGATAGTGATGGCATGTTTAATAGTGAAGAAGATGATCAAGAAATTACACTGCTCATGGCATATGAAAATGATACCTTAGAAAAGGAAGATTTCATTAAAGAAATCACTCAACTCAAAATCTGTTTGGCAGAAAAGGATACAATCATAGACACAGTGACACATCAACTGAGTGAAAAACACAAGCACAATGAAGTGTTATAATGTGAAGTAGTAAGTATATGAAAAGAACTTGAGAAAACAAAAACTCTAAATCTTAAATTTTCTAAAGGATCGGAAACGTTAAATGAAAATATCAAAGTTCAATGTTCTCCTCTTATAAAGACTGGTCTTGGTTTTCATGAAACTGTTGAAGGTGAATCTAGCTCACAAGATGAGGTAAGGACATTTAATGAAAAATCTAAAGTGCTCAACAAGGAGATAAGAGGTCAACCCTATCAAAAACCAAGGAAAGAAATACTTTAAAAAAAAATCATTTCCTCCTAACTATGAAAGGATAATCATTTCTTGCCTCTGACAAATACTGTTGAAAGTTTTACATGTCAGAATTTTGGACATGTTTTAGACATATGCCGAAGTAGAATGGTTCAAGACCGTCATACAGAAAGATCATCATTTTCCAGGTACTTTAAGGGGTATTGTTTTTCTTGCAATATGTTTGGTCACAAAGCTATTGATTGCGATAGAAGGAATATGAAACATGTAATATGTTATGCGTGTAACAAGTTTGGACATATAGAAAAGGAATGCAAGAGAAAATTTCGGCCACCATACCAAAAGGATCAAACATCATCACAATCCAAGGTATTGAAGAAGAAGTAATTGTTGTTAGAAAGATGTGGCATAGCTTAGTATACAGACATAGTAGACCCAGGGGGAGATGAAAGTGTAAAACTTCAGTTTTCCAATTCTCATATGCAGTTATTATGAAGACAAGTCACGTATATACATGAGTTAGAGCTGCACATTCGCATATATGGTGTTTTGAGGAAAAAGCGGTGGGATAGACTCAGGAAAAGGGGTTTGATATGCTTTAGTCAATTATCAATTATCTGTTCTATTTTGATTGATGATGATTATAGTCTGCTGATGATATGAGGAAGTGTTTTTGGCCCTTATAAGTTGTTAATAATTTTATGAATAACTGGTTGATGATGATGCCTTGATGCTTCTTACTAACAAATGCAATGATCAACTCTGATAGTGAACAACTGGCACAGGTTCAGGGGGAGCATATGATTCTAATAATGCATTGTTGGAATTATATTAGAAGACCTTGGTACATGATGATGCTTATATTGCTTGATGCACATAGTTGTTTTGATTCAGATGACTCTTTTGATGATGGACATTTACAGGCTATTGATCTTAATGCTGTTGATAGATGCTTATGGTGTAGATCATATATGGTGTATGATAGTTGCTGATGACTATCATGGTCTTGTTTAGATTTTTATTCGTTGTTATAAATGTCATGTATATCATTCGATGAGAATGTCATGTAAATACCTATGATGTAATGCCACTATGAATGGGAAGGATGATGTAATAATTGCCAATTTTTTAATCATGTATGAACATTTGGTATATACCCACTTGGTTGGGTGATTGATGTATGTATGAGTCATTGGTCTTATGGAGGTCATACTCACTTAGTTGAGTCATAGAGTCATTTTGTTCTTTTGAAACATATCTTTGCAGACTCTACATGTACTCAAGGGGAGCATGGACAACATAGTGTATCTCAAAGGGGGAGGATACCTTGGTCCTCTGTTTTCCCTAAATGTAAAAGGGGGAGAGTATCTTGGTGTTGTTCGATATATCTATCAAGTTCTACAGCTTGACATAATAAAAACCAATCTGGTTGCCATCAAGTCCAAAGGGGGAGATTTTTGGCATTATGATATAGGTGTTGTCCTTGATGGAAACTCACATATATGATGAATGATAGCAGTTCACAGTGCTATAGGTTAACAATAAAGGATTACAGATCAGACTCTAGATATTGAAGAAAGAGAATGGTTTAAGAAGTATATGCTGGTTCACTTTGTCCAAGCAGCATACACACACAGGTTAATAGAACAAAACTAGCGTATACATATGCACACACTTTCATCAAAAGAAAAGTGCGTATGGGATGGAAAATCAAGGTTGTGGTCCAAGGTGTTAGTTCAAGGTTTTGGTCCAAGGTTTTGGTCCAAGGTATTGGTCTGAAGTTTTAGTCCAAGGTACGGGTCTGAGTTTTTGGTCTGAGGTATTAGTCCGAGGTTTCGGTCTGAGGTATTGACAAAGGATCTAACTATATAAGGAGGAGAAGATCAAAGGGTGAAGAGTGCAAGTGTATGGGTTTCTTAGGAATACTTCTATTTGAAGTATATTTTATGTTATTGAGGCTATGATTCTGATATGATCTGAAATATTTTGTGCACTTTGAATTCAATGTTGGATTAGGATCATGAGACTTGAAATGACTTGTCATTGAATGATCTGATATTGGTTTGGCTGGAATTGATTGCTAACACATGTCTTATTCTATAAATGTTATGATCTGGGTATGACTGAAGTCTGGAATAGTTGTGAAGTTTTAAGATATTATTTGTAGATCTATACACTAGTTCTCCTTGATGAAGGTGCATATACATGTTGGTTCGATACTTCGAGGTAGCGTATACATTAGGAAATATGATGTTTGAAGTTACAAATGGTTCGAGTTGTTGATGCAAAGTTCTGGGTTCTACTCTATGTTCTGGTGACTCTGTTCTAGTGACAGTTTTCTGAATGTTTAGATTGATTGATTGTGATTTGCTTCAGTGATGATGGGTTTTTAGTGATTGGTTGTATTGCAGTGTTGATTGATTTTGTGCTTCAATGTTGCTGACGGGTCTAGTATGAAAATTGGATGAAATGTCGCCTTCATATTGTGTTGTTGTGTACCAGGAATATCTGGTCTGAAAATTTATGAAATGTGGTCCCTGGAGGAAGAGAGAAGGTCATAGCCTTCTATAGGCTAGTGCCTATGTACTGGTGAACATATGGGTCAGTACAAGATCCAGGGGGTTGGAGCTCCCTTCCAGTAGCAGCTGGAGAATGAGTGAATTTTGGAGCCTTCTATAGGCCGGCGCCTATGTACTAGTAAACATATCAGCTAGTACAAGAGCTAGGGGGTTCTAGCTCCCTTCCAGTAGAAGCTAGAGAACGAGAGAAGGTTGTAGTCTTCTATAGGTGGGTGCCTACGTACTGGTATGATTCTGCACTAGTACAAGATTGTAAACAAGTTTTTCTTATAATAAAAGAGGACAAAGATGATAGCAACATGTCGTTTCTCTCCCGCATTGGGTTTCCACCTTAAATCTTGGTGTTCGTATGTGTTTCTTATGTTTGATGTTTTATTATGTTATTACTACACATAGTTACTGTTTAAATGGTTAATAAAGTATCGATTAAAGATCAACATATGATGAATTAACTGAATCATAAGTTCACTCGATATACGTTGGTTGCCTTAAAGACAATTGCGTGCACACGCGAGTTCCCTTCATTGATGTAGCATATATAAATCTGACTATGAAATGAACAAGTAATTGATTTGATAAATATTGATTCACCCCCCTCCTCTCAATATTATTTCCAACATCGTCCAGCCTCTTAATGAACAAAAAATATAATGCCCAGATCTATTTAGGCACTAAACATGCATGCTTAATAAAACCCCTTCCTTAAGACAAGTGGTGGACACATGGCATGAATTCGTTTACTGAACAAGGTGATTTGACATTTTACATGGCATGATGATATTAGATAGTCAACATAAGTGACATAGTAGTATAGTAAGAATACTTGTGGCATGTTGATTCAGTGATTTTTGGTGGCTAAGTGGGAAAAATACATGTGACACATGGAACAATATGTGAGGAAATACTTAGAATATGTGTGAAATATGATGGTGTCATATCACCCCAAGAGCTTCTTATAGCAAAAAGAGTTAAAATAGGTTGTAATTGAGGGAGTTTTTGAGATAAAAAGTTCTCCATTAACAAATGTGAAATTTTAAGTTTCACCCGAGAGGTTGAGTGGAAGGCATAGTAATGAACATGGTCAAGATTGATAGACTTGAGGGATAGGAATGGTGCTCTTGGCTAACAATCTAGCAGGGTATTAGGAATTGTGCCATAGTCATGTTTTGCAATAAATTTATGTGTTAAAGGGTTTTATATGGATTGGGACCAAAACATGAAAAATCCCTGGGTTCAATGCTTTGGGCCTTTAGATGCTATGTAAAGTATTGTTAGATAATAAGGATGTAGAATTTTATATAGTCTTGATTATCATTCAGGTGTCAAACCCTTGGTGCAAAATATTTGTGCCTTCAAACCATTTATGCAACACATGGTCTTGCTGTTAATAGGGAGGCTTGAAGCATATGCATACTACTTCGGTAAATTGACTACAACTACTCTACAATCTTGATTTATCCCCCAAGAAAAAAAATAAAGATTGTATCTTTTGAAAGCCATATTTTGTGGTTTATGCCATATTGGTAACCAACCAAATTTGGAAGTGCAGTTAAACTTGAAAACAAAACCATAATTAATATTGAAGTGCAGAATTGAACAAAATCAATAGAAGGATACCATGATTGGAATTAAACATTATTATAACAAAGAAGAATAACATGAATGAAATAAACAATAGGAGAACAATAACTTAATTAAAAGAATAAAGATAAAGTTAAACGGATTGTTAATTCTAAAATTAGTAGCTCAAAATACAAGTTTTGAATAAAAAGAGTTTTAAATTATTTAAAGAATTGGTGGTTTTCCTAGTTGGGTTTCTAAAAACTTATTTCTTTAAGGAGTTTTAAATTTTCATAATACTCCTTATAGAATAAAGCTAAAGTTAAATGTATTTTTAATTCTAAAATTAGTAGCTCAAAATCTGAGTTTTAAATAAAAGGAGTTTTAAATTATTTTAAAGAATTGGTGGTTTTCCTAGTTGGGTTTATAAAAACTTATTTAAATAAAAGGAGTTTCTCAATAAGTAAGAAGAATAAAAGGCTAGGAGAGATAAAAAAAATGACAAGGAGAACCAAAGGGAAATCAACTAACACAAATCCTCCTCCATGCTAAGCCAAAAAATAGGTGGGTGAAATTGAGCTTTGAAATGGGAGTAAATAGACCATGGGGGAAAATAATTACTCATACTTGTTGTTGTCGGAGAACTCTTGCACCATAAAGAATGATACAGCGGTTGAGGAAGTAGTATTTATTGCTAGGAGATCGCCTCTCTCATGTCATTTGAGACCATGAAACTAAATTTCTCCCATTCATTGTTTGAGGTGACACTTTGACATTCTTCATGCCATAAGAACGTGTCTATTCAATAGCCATGGATACTCAATAGAGATAATGGATGAGAATGACCTCCACCTAAGACCAACATTTAACCCAGTTCCTTGAAATGAAATTGTTGCATGTGATCTCCAACACGTGCTCATAGTAAAGGTATCTGGTGATAAGTGATACTGGTGGGATGTAAGTTCATGTTCCATCTATTAATGCATGTTGGTGTGGTGGCATTATGCCCCTCCCGACTAATCCTCAAAAAATAACCCATCTATGGAACAATAATACTCGTGGGACGTAAATTCATGTTCCATCCATTAATGCATGTTTGGGTGGTGGCATTATGCCCCTCCCCACTAGTCCTTAGAAAATAACCCATCTAAGGAACTTCAGTGTCAACCTTAATCTTACATCATATTTACATATAGAGATAAAGTAATTTATTGTGAAAAATCTCCAATTTCCTCTGTAATTACCTCATTTTTTTAAGTATGAAGGAGATGTGTAATTCCTCCATGATTCAATATAGAGCTCACATGTGTAATCTTACACTTTAGTATGAGGGAAATGTGTGTAACTCATTCCATGCTAAACATAGAGCTGACATGTAATATTTAAAAAAGAAATGTTAATAAAAAAAAAGTTTTTGCCGTAAATAAAATATTTCAATGTCCATAGTAACATAATTTTATATCAACTTTATATAGAAAATTAAAAAAATTGAAAATAAATAATTTCATATATTTGCACTTTTAATTATGAGAGACGTTTCTTTATTGTTTAAAAACATTCCAATATCTGCCTTAAATAAAATATTTGAATACATATGTCATTTAATATATTTCAGTATCAACTTGACATATTTTTATATATATATATATAAATAGATTAAAATTTAAACATTACGTAACAATTTCTAATCTCACTTGCGTTCTTCCCACTGGATACTTAATCTCACTTGCATTCTTCCCACTGGATACTTCTGAATCTAAATTGAAAAAGTTAATGAGAATGAAATATTCAGAGTTATTTGAAAAACAAAAAATTAAACAGAGAAACATTTAAAAAATCTCTCATGAAAGTGGCTAATGCATGTCATAAAGCAATACCTGCAGCGTTATTGCACGTATTATTAGCTATTAAGCCAACATAAACAATAATGGAGTCTATATCCATGGTTTCAACATGACATATAAGTAGCGTCTTCGCAACATTTAAGGCACCCAAACATTCTTATTATTCAATCTAGTAGTTACAAGATGCATCACCAACATCCCTCTTTGGTGCAGCACCATCCGCAACGTCTTCGGTGTAGCACCATCTAGTGATTTAGTAAGTCAGCGATGGCGCCGACGGGTCCACGGGCAACACAGATGACAACAGTTGGCGCGGGTACCGTCACACCATTTGCAGCACCAACATGGCGGCCCACTCTCATAGGGCACTACCGCCTCTAAACACGCACATCAAGCAATATAATATTACAATTAGTAACAAACTATTAGATTAGTTTTCTTTTATAGTGTAACTGGATTTAAACATCTTTTTGTTTTAAATTGGATTTATTAGAAAGATAAAAGAGCTTCCAGTTCACAAACTGACCCTTGTTGAGCGACGTTACCGACACTAAACATACGCACATCAAATAATTTTACAATCAGTAAAAGACTATTAGATCAATTATTTATAGTGTGAATGGATTTTGTTCATAATTTTCTTTTATTTTTTCGTTTCAAATTGCTGTAGTGAGAGAAAAAAAGAGAGCAGTCGCTGGTATTTTACTTCGTGATGGCGCAGTCATGGCAGAAGCACGATCATCATCTATGGATGTTACAGGAGATAACAGGACAATGGAAAAAATACAAATGCCAAGCACTAATGGTTGGGGATTTTTAATGGGAAAATCCCAAAAACAAACAATTCAAACACAGAGAGGCAATGCTCTGTTTCTCTTACTCCAGGATCTTTTTGTGCACAGGGAAGTCAAAAAAAATAACTGAAGAACAGAGTATTACACCACCATAAAATGATTTCTATTCAAAAATATATTGCCTCATACATATTCATCCTCTTTTGTTGAGAGGGATTTACCAAAAACAACATTCAACCAAAACTCTGTTTTCACCTGAGAATTTACTGAGCTGGGTTTACTGCTGTAAAACCCTTTTTACATTACTGCTGTAAAACAAATTTACATATGAAGCTCAAAACATATGTGCATTTCCTCTTGCAAAAATCAACAGAGTTCAACTCCCTGGAAAATACATGCGCTCCACCATTTTTCTTTATGCACTGTTGTGCATTAATACATGGTTTTTTTTCGCTGCTACTTTGTTTGACAATGGCCAACACATACCAAAACATTACAGCACACGAGCTCTTTTTCATTCGACTCGTTATGTGTAAATTACCCTAAAAACTAAAAACATATGTAAAAACAAACACACATAATTATAATTACATTTTACCTGCCGTAAGAAAAAACATAAATATCTACCTACGCATATGACAATTCATTAATAAAAGGTATGGTCAACGAGACTTGATTTTACTCCACTCTAAGCCTTTAATGCAAGCTTGTAAGCAGGTATGATTGATGAACGATGGAGAGTGAAGGATTAAATCAGACGGCTGGAATGGATATCGGGAGACCTCATTATGCTGAACATTAGCACCCGAGAAATTACGTTTGCTTACGTATGGGGAGAGCCACGCATCAACACTAAATTTTCTCGGGCCCTTGTGTACGGAAACCACTCTCTGCAGGAAGGCGGTCCGAGATCCCTCAAGCGGTTTATGGTTTCGTTCTGGCGGTTTTGGAGTTATAAATGCGTAGTTTAAATTAAATATTCAACACTCCCCTTTAATTTCAACTATTGGGCATTCGGTCATACCCAGACACTTCCTCAAAAATTCAAAGCTTTTCTGATCCAATGGCTTTGTCAAGATGTCTGCTACCTGTTCTTGAGTCCTGCAATGTTCTAGGACAATTTCTCCATTGTTCACCAATTCTCTGATGTAGTGAAACCTTGTATCAATGTGTTTCGTTCTCTTATGAAACACTGAATTCTTTGACAATAACAATGTAAACTTTGAAACGGGAACTATAAACTCAAAACGGGAATTCTGGCCAAAAACCCCAAAAAAACATCAAAAACAGTGCTAAAAACGAAAAGTGTTGATGCTGGAATAACACCTATTTTTTTCTTGGGTAAATTTTCAACATGTTTTAAAAATGGTGGTGAAAACCAATTTTTTACACAAAGATTATCCAAAAAACACCCTCAAAACGAATAGTGTTGATTCTGGAAAAACATTTTTTTTTTCGAATGTAAAATTTCAACATTTCGAAATAATGGCGTAAAATATTTTTTCATGACCCCGAAAAACATTAAATTTTAAAAAAATAATGAAAACATAAAATAAAATTAAAAATTAAAAATTAAAACAATGAAAAAAACACAAAAAAAAAAAAAAATTAAAAATATAACAAAACATAAATTAAGATATATAATAAAAACAAAACACAAAATATAAATATAAAACTTAAAAAAAATCAAATATGAAAAAAAAAATATCGATCATAAAAATGTAAAAAAACAAAGAAATTAATGGTAAAAATTAAAAAACTAAAAAAATTATAAATTATAAACAAATAAATAGTGAAAATAAAAAATAAAAAAATAAAAAACCATCAAAAAATTGGCAAAAGAAAAAAAAAAATACTGAAAAGAAACAAAAAAACATTTAAAAAAACTAAGAATTAAGTAGGTAAAAATAGAAAAAAAAAATTAAGAAAAAACAAAAAAATTTAAAAAAACCTAGATTTAAAAAAATAGAAAATTAACAAAAATAAAAAACGTTAAAAAAAAAATTATCTCACAAATCGAAAAAGAATTTGGAAAATATATAATATATATATATATATATATATATATATATATATATATATAAGTAAGTAAAAATAGAGAAATTAAAAAAAAACATTAGCAAAAACTGGGAAAAAAAAAAGAAATTAAAAATAAACTAGTTTTAAAAAAAAATTAGAAAATTAACGAAAAAAAATTAAAAAACTAGTGAAATTAATATTAAAAAAAAAAAAATCAAATTATAAAAAAAAAAACCCAAAGAATGCATATTTTTTATTTAAAAAAAAAAAAATCTAATTATTTTTTATTAAACCTACTATTTTTATTTTAAAAAAGGAAAAAAAAATTAAATTCAAATTTTATTTTAAACAATTTTTTTTTAATTTTAAAATACAAATAATAAAAAAGATTTTAATTTTTTTTCAAAAAAAATTAATTTTTTAATTTCAAATTAAAAAAAAAATTATTAAAAAAAAAATTTTTTTTTTTTTTTTTCAACTGAATTTTTTTTAAACCTAACTTTTTTATTTAAAAAAAAAATTAAAAATAAAATTTTTTTTTTTTTAAACAAACTTTTTTTTAATTAAAAAAATTATAATTTTTTTAAACATTTTTTTTAAATTTAAAAATAGAAATAGTTAACAAAAAAATAAAAATAAAAATAATTTTTTAATTTCCATATTTAATTAAAAAAATTATAAATTTTTTTAAACATTATAATTTTTAAATAAACATTATAATTATAATTTTTTTTAAACAAACTTTTTTTTAATTAAAAAAATTATAGTTTTTTTTAATTTTCATATATAAAAAAATTATTAAAAAAAAATTAAAATTTAAAATAAAATTTAACGGAATTATTTGTTTTTTATTAAAAAAAAATAATTTTTTTGGGCCGCCGGTGGTGGCGCGGCAGTGGGCGGAGGGCCTGCCCGCAGGCACCTCCGCCCATGGCCGCGCCACCAAGGGCGGCCGGGGGTGGGGGGTCGATTCCGGGAATCGACCCCCCGCCCCCTTCAAGTCGTCATTATAAATTCGACACTGGTGAGCCAAGGGATTTATCTCATGAATTTGTAACTACAGTGGTCTGATACGTTTTTCTCTGCTGAAACTGGTTGCTGCTGTTTAATTTAGTTCAAACGCAGTACATCCATGGAGTCCCCTGCAACTGAGCGCAAGCGTATGCGAGCCCAGAGCTCCTTCTCCAATGGTGACACGGGAGAAAGGCCTGAGCCTCAGAAAACTGAAGCTCCTGAATTGAAATTATCCGACCATGCGGACTCATTCGAATCCAGTTCCCCTGAAGTTAAAGCTGCCGCATTGAAGAAATCCCGCTTTGAGCTGGGCTCGCCGGAGAATCCCATGCTGCTAGGAGACTCGGACGACGAATCAACCAAGCGATCTGACAGCGAGAACCGTTCCGAGCTGCTGGAAATTGCAAAAGAAGAAAACATATGGACTTTATACACTTGACTAAGTGGGAAGCTTTAGTCACTTGGTTAAATTCTTAGCGTCGTCATTGTCGTGGATCTGTCGTTAAATTTTCAGGTCATAGATTTTTAGTACTTTTGGCGAGCATTTGAGAGTCTTTCAATTGAATGAGAGTTTTTAAATGTTGATCACCGAGTCTTGGAATTTGATATCCTAAAAATTATTTTTTCTTATTTTTTAAGCATATTTAATCGAGTAAATGGCTAGATAATCTTTTCAAATATTTTATTCTTTCGATGTATCTAATTGCTAGTTTATTCAGTATTTGTTTTATCCTTTACTTAGAAAATAGATAAAACATTTTATTTATCCTTTACATAGAAAATACATAAAACATTTAAACATTTAGTGTGTGAAAACTTGGTTGGAAAAAGCATAAATCTCTAGGTCGAAAATAAAATAGTATAACCTTCGAAAGGCCTTTATTTAAGACTCCCTTCAATAAATAAAAGCCATGTAAAGTAACATTTTATAGGAAATGTTAGAACTATAAACCAAAGTGTACTTACTCATAATGACATGCTCTGATTGTGCTTTCTATTGTTTAGAAGTGTAATTTTTTTTCACTTAGTCAAGTGTATAAAGTCCATATGTATCCATGAATATATATATGTTTTCCGGCTGCCGAGAAATTTAACATTGTCCAGAGCGACGAAGAGATGGAAAACGAAGCTGCGGCGGTCACTGTGCTGAAGAGTGTGTCTCAGCGTGTGAAGAAGAAGGCAGCGGCCGAGGAAACAGCCCAGCGAAGGTCAAGCCCTAGACTCCAAGGGCGGCCGGAAAACGAAAAGCCGGTTTACTTCACACCCACAAAGCTCAATCCCAAGGCCAAGGGCAGCCAGGGTTCAGAGGAAACCAGGGTTCTAAATGATTGTGAAAAGACGGCCAGTGCTAGGGCTACGCAGAGTGACGGGGCCGTGCAGTCGGATGTGGCGCTCCCGAACGGCGGTCTGAATGCCATGTCTGATCACTCTTCATCATCCGAGCAAGAGGTAGGGGCTTTTTCGCTTCCCACGGTTCTCGCCTTGTCGGCATCAGACATGTTGAACCCTGAGAATGCTGCTACTCCGGTGAAATCGAAGAAGAAACCTAAGAAGTCGGCTTCCAAGCAAATAAGGAGTCGAAATTCGGGCAGTCCCTCAAAGTCGGCGAAGGATAGGAATCAAGTGGTATGTGCTGGTAATTCACTTAACGTGGTTGACTTCGTGGTTAAAGGTGGTTCGCAGAGCTCGTATGCTGCTCCAAATGTCAGCGACATGGCCCGCGTGAAGGACACACTCCGGGCAGGCCCTCCGCCCACGGCCGCGCGGCGGCCAAAAAAAATTAATTTTTTTTAATAAAAAACAAATAATTCCGTTAATTTTTTTTTTAAATTTTAATTTTTTTTTTTAATAATTTTTTTATATATGAAAATTAAAAAAAAAACTATAATTTTTTTAATTAAAAAAAAGTTTATTTAATAAAAATTATAATTATAATGTTTATTTTAATTTTTTTTTTAATAGTTTTTTTAAATATGAAAATTAAAAAAATTATAATTTTTTTAATTAAATAAAAAAGTTTGTTTAATAAAAATTATAATTATAATGTTTATTTAAAAATTATAATGTTTAAAAAAAATTATAATTTTTTTAATTAAAAAAAAATGTTTGTTAAAAAAAAAAATAATGATTTTTTTAATTAAAAAAAAGGTTTGTTTAAAAAAAAATTACTTTTGATTTTTATTTTTTTTAAATAAAAATGTTAGTTTTAAAAAAATAATTATTATTAACTTATAAAAATCAAAAAATAAAAACTATGCATTTTTTGGGTTTGTTTTTTTTTTTTTTATAATTTTAATTTATTTTTTGTTTTTTTTTTTTTTTTTTATATAATTTGAATTTTAAAAATAATCAAAAATAGGTATTTTTTTGATAAATTGTAAATGTTTTTTTGTTTTGTTTTTTTTTTTTTTTCATTTGAAAAGACATATATTTTCAGCCATTTTAATATTTTTTGGGTTTTTTTTTATAATTTGATTTTATTTTTGTTTTTTTAAATATTAATTTTACTAGTTTTTTCATTTTTTCGTTAATTTTCTATTTTTTTTTAAACTAGTTTGTTTTTTATTTTTTTATTTTTTTCCCTAGTTTTGCTAATGTTTTTTCTTAATTTCTCTATTTTTACTATATATATATATATATATATATATATATATATATATATTCCAAATTCTTTTAGGGTTTATGAGATAATTTTTTTTAACATTTTTTATTTTTCTTTTTTTTTATATATTTTTTTATATTTGTTTTTTACAGACAATTATTTCATTTGGATTGAAAATTTAATTAACAATGTATAAATATGTAGAATATCGAAAATGCAAAATATCGACATTCTTCTTTAAATATGCAAAACAATAAAAACCTCACTACAAAAAAAAATTAAAAACAAGATAATATGAAGAAGAAGACCACTTCCAAAATTATTAATTTTAAAAAATAATTATTTACATTCCATACAATAAAAAAATTTAAAGTCAAAAAATAGGTCTTTTAAAAAAAGGGTGCGATGCAGAATAACCACTTTTTTAAATCAGCATGAAAATCACTACCATTCACTACCATTCTAAAACTTAATGCACATGAAAAAAATTAAAGTTCCAAAAACCATGTTCTAAAAAAAACATGTGTATTCTGCATCACCACTTTTGAAAATCGGGTCATTTTTTTGCTATCTCTACGAAACGGGTAACAGTATCAGTTCCCATTTCAAAGTTTACATTGTTCAATGCAATAGCTGAGCTATTGTCACAAAAAATCACTGTCGATTTTGCCTGCTCTTGGCCTAAGCTTCTCAACATTCTTCTCATCCAAACTGCTTGACATGCTGCTGCTGTAGCTGCCACATATTCAGCCTCTGCTGTAGACAATGCTACAATGGACTGCTTCTTAGAAGCCCATGAAATGGCTCCTGAACCCATATGAAAAACATAACCGGAAGTGCTTTTCCGATCATCTACACTTCCAGCCCAATCACTATCAGTGTATCCAACCAAATCTGAATGTTCTGAGACACTATATAATATGCCAAACATTTTGGTACCTTTGACATACCTTAAAATTCTTTTTGCTGCCTGCCAATGTGCCTCCTTTGGCCTCTCCATGAATCTGGAAATTAAACTAACAGCATACATAATGTCAGGCCTAGTTGCTGTTAAATACATAAGGCTGCCAACAATACTCTTGTACAAACTAGGATCAAAATCCTTGCTGCTGTCCTCTCTACTGAGTTTTAATCTCATTACTGTGGGAGTGATCGCTGCTTTGCATTCTTGCATGTTAAATCTTCTCAATACTTGATTTACATATCTTGCTTGTGACATAAAAATTCCTTTTTCATTTTGATCTACTTCTATGCCTAAGAAGTATCTCAAGAAACCCATGTCAGTCATTTCAAATTCCTCTTTCATGACTGATTTAAAATTTTCAATGAGCTGATCATCATTACCTGTGAAAATAACATCATCAACATACAAGACAACAATCAAAATTTTACCATCTTTTTCTTTGATGTAGATGGTGGGTTCTCCTTCACACTTGTCGAAT
Source organism: Pinus tabuliformis (assembly GCA_031772625.1). Lineage (NCBI taxonomy): Eukaryota > Viridiplantae > Streptophyta > Pinopsida > Pinales > Pinaceae > Pinus > Pinus tabuliformis. The sequence continues at coordinate 338,127,162 of CM062804.1, read as the reverse complement.
TCATTATCCAATAGATATGAATCTATTCTGCTGTACCATGCTCTTGGCGCTTGCTTCAGCCCATAAAGAGCTTTCTTCAATTTGCACACTTTGTGCTCTTCACCTTTCTTCTCATAGCCTAGAGGCTGTTCAACATAAACCTCTTCTTTTAACACTCCGTTTAGGAATGCTGACTTTACATCCATTTGGTAGACTTTCCATTTGTTTTGTGCTGCTATGGACAGCACTGCTCTCCCGGTTTCCATTCTTGCAACCGGTGCGAAAGTCTCCTCATAATCTCTCCCATATTGCTGCTTGTACCCCTTGACAACCAGCCTTGCCTTGTGTTTTTCAATTTTACCTTCAGCATTGCTCTTCGTTTTATAAACCCATTTAACTCCAATGACTTCTTTGTCTTTTGGTAGCTCAACCAAATCCCATGTTTTGTTTCTCTCTATGGCATTCATCTCCTCATCCATAGCTTCTATCCATTTCTTATCTTTAATTGCATCTTCGAAATGAATAGGATCATCAACATGACAATACAAGGCAAATAAGGAATTCATTCATTCATCATAAATGTCACTTAGATTTCTAAATTTCTTACCTCTTTCATTTGGTGTGCAAGTGCTTGAAGATGCACTTGAATTTCCTCCTTATGGTGTGCTTGGAGAAGCACTTTCATTTATCCTCAATGGTGTTCCTTGCTGTCCTTGTGTTGGCGCTGCTGTTTGGGGATGCATTTCAGCCACCTCCTCTTCATCTTCATCATGAGACAAACAATTTTTAACATTCACTGTTTTCTCTATGCTTCCATCCCAAGCTTCCTCTTCAATGAATTGAACATCTCTGCTGACGAAAAACTTCTTGGTAGATGGGATATACAACCTGTAGGCTTTGGATTCCTCACTGTATCCAATGAAAAAAAAATTCTCCCCTTTGCTGTCCAACTTCCTTCTTAGCTGATCTCGAATGTGTGCATAGGCCACACATCCAAAAACTCTCATGTGGGTGACTCCTTGCTTTCTCCCACTCCATGCTTCTTCGGGCACTTTTTTCAACACTGCTTTTGTAGGACACTTGTTCAAAATATACACTGCACAATTTACAGCTTCAGCCCAATAATCATTTGGCAAATGCTTTGCCTTTAGCATGCTCCTCGCCATATCCATAATGGTTCTATTCTTCCTTTCAGCAACTCCATTTTGCTGTGGGGTGTACCTTGCTGTAAACTGTTTGTGAATTCCATTTTCTCTACAAAATCTTAGGAATTCCTTGGATATATACTCACCTCCTTTATCAGTTCTCAAAACTTTAATATGCAGCCCGCTTTGGTTCTCCACAAATGCCTTGAAATTTTGGAATTTCTCAAACACTTCACTTTTGTTTTTAAGGAAATATATCCAAGTCTTTCTTGTAAAGTCATCAATGAATGTTAGGAAATATTGGCTGCCTGCTAATGATGGAGCTTGCATCGGCCCACATAAATCTGAGTGGATGATCTCTAAGGGTGCCTTTGCCCTTATGCTTTTCCCTGATGGAAAACTTTCTCTGTGTTGTTTTCCCAAAATGCAACCTTCACAAAGGCTGTCTGGTTTCTCTATCAATGGTAATCCTCTTACCATTCCTTTTCTGCTTAACAAGTTTAGACCTCCAAAATTGAGATGTCCAAATCTCAAGTGCCACAACCAATTTTCATCCTTTGGCACGCTTTGGAAAGCCTCTTGGGTGACTGCTGCAATTACATTCTTTTTTTTCAAATCTGCCCTGATCCTGAGAGGGAACATCCTGTTCCTTGTTATCTTCACTTCAGCTATGCATCTTTTGCTAGGTGCTATATCCATGATGGTGCACACATCATTTTTAAAGAAAACATTGTACCCCTTATGGACAAGCTGTCCAATACTCAAGAGGTTGCATCTCATTCCAGGGACATAGTAGACATCTGCTATGGTTTTCTTTTCTCCTTGCTTTGTAAATATTTTTACCTCTCCTTTTCCCATAACAGAGATTTTGTTATCAGTTCGTAGTGTGACTTTTGATTTCACATTTTTATCTAGGGCTGAAAAGAAGGCTATGTTGCCTGTCATATGGTTGCTGCAACCTGAGTCTAGAAACCATATGTCTTCACTTTTTGTTTCAGCCATGTTACAAGCTAACAACACATTATTTTGGCTGATGTTTTCTCTAGTAACATTTGTATTTTGTCTATCACTCATATCATGCTGCTTCTTCCTACATTCACTGGCATAATGCCCATATTTTTTACAATAATAGCATTGGACATTGGATTTTTCATACCTTTGTCCTTGAGCATGATGTTGTCCTCTTTGTTCGCTGCTGCCTTGGCCTTGGTTCTGATTTGGATTTCTGCCGCTTCCTTGTGCATTTGCTGGACTGTTCCTTCCACCTCTGTTTTGGCTTCTGCCTCTTCCTCTCTTGTTTCCTCTGCCTTGACCTCTTCCTCTTCCAAAGGACAGCTGGGTCTTAAAGGCTTGCTCTAGAGATGAGTTTTCATTTCTACTCAACCTCTGCTCATGTGTTATCAGTGATGCATGTAGCTTATCAACTGAAAAGTTTGAGAGATCCTTTGTCTCTTCAATGGTGGTGACAATCGCATCAAACTTTGAGGGTAAGACCCTCAATATTTTCTCCACAATCCTCCTATCTTCAATGGTTTCTCCATGAGTCCTTATCTGTGTGACCAGACCAATTACATGTGTGAAGAATGAGTCAATGTTGTCTGACTCCTTCATGTTCAGATTCTCAAAATCCTTCCTCAGCAATTGTAGTTTTGATGTCTTCACTCTCTCCATGCCTTGATAGGCTGTCTTGAAGGTTTGCCATGCTTCACTGGATGTTTTAGCTGCTGCTAACCTTGGAAACACGCTTCCATGCACTGCTTGATACAAGAAGAAAAGGGCTTTTGAATCCTTCTTCTTGCAGCTCTTTAATAGATCCTTCTCTCCTTGAATTAATGCATTAAACTCATTTTCATCCGCTGGTTGTTCAAAACCTTCCTCAACTATTTCCCATAAGTCTTGGGAAGAAAACAAGGCTTTCATTGTTATTGCCCAATAGTCATAGTTTTTACCATCAAATAATGGGAGCTGCATACCCATGCTATTACTGGTGCTTGTGCCAGCCATTCTTGCAGCCTCAACTATGCTTCAATTTCTTGACTGTGTATTTTAAAACAACTGACTGCTTCTTCAGCAACACATAAAAAAACTTTGTGAAATACCTGAGTATTTTCTTGACTGAGCCTTCACTCTGCTTGAGAAGTTTTACTGCTGCAACAAACTCCTCCCTTCAGCTTCTTTGTCACCTTCAAAGAGCTTAAACCTGCTCTGATACCACTGTTGGGGATTTTTAATGGGAAAATCTCAAAAACAAACAATTCAAACACACAGAGGCAATGCTCTGTTTCTCTTACTCCAGGATCTTTTTGTGCACAGGGAAGTCAAAAAAAATAACTGAAGAACAGAGTATTACACCACCATAAAATGATTTCTATTCAAAAATATATTGCCTCATACATATTCATCCTCTTTTACTGAGAGGGATTTACCAAAAACAACATTCAACCAAAACTCTGTTTTCACCTGAGAATTTACTGAGCTGGGTTTACTGCTGTAAAACCCTTTTTACATTACTACTGTAAAACAAATTTACATATGAAGCTCAAAACATTATATGTCTTCTTCACTCCCCCCACTGCTGTGCATTTCCTCTTGCAAATATCAACATAGTTCAACTCCCTGGAAAATACATGCGCTCCACCATTTTTCTTTATGCACTGCTGTGCATTAATACATGGTTTTTTTTTCGCTGCTACTTTGTTTTACAATGGCCAACCCATACAAAAACATTACAGCACACGAGCTCTTTTTCATTCGACTCGTTATGTGTAAATTATCCTAAAAACTAAAAACATATGTAAAAACAAACACACATAATTATAATTACATGCTACTTTGTTTTACAATGGCCAACCCATACAAAAACATTACAGCACACGAGCTCTTTTTCATTCGACTCGTTATGTGTAAATTATCCTAAAAACTAAAAACATATGTAAAAACAAACACACATAATTATAATTACATTTTACGTGCCGTAAGAAAAAACATAAATATCTACCTACGCATATGACAATTCATTAATAAAAGGTATGGTCAACGAGACTTGATTTTACTCCACTCTAAGCCTTTAATGCAAGCTTGTACGCAGGTATGATTGATGAACGGCGGAGAGTGAAGGATTAAATCGGACGGCTGGAATGGATATCGGGAGGCCTCATTATGCTGAACATTAGCACCCGAGAAATTATGTTTGCTTACCTATAGGGAGAGCCACGCGTCAACACTAAATTTTCTCGGGTCCTTGTGTACGGAAACAATTCTCTACAGGAAGGCGGTCCGAGATCCCTCAAGCGGTTTATGGTTTCGTTCTGGCGGTTTTGGAGTTATAAATGCGCAGTTTAAATTACATATTCAACACTAATAACGGCTTCGAAGAATCCATTGATATTAATCCAGAAAAACCAAAATAAATTCCAAAAAAAAGGAAATAGGATGAGATGAGATGGTGAAGAGGAGGAGTGGGGGTGAAACTGTAAATAAGGAGCCATAGAAGCGTGAGTTAAATGTCATTAGTGTACTAGTCCAAATCTATCGCCGCTTAAGCAAAATACGACCAGAACACATCACATAAAGTAAAAGATGGTCCGCTAGATAAAATACTTGATATTAAATCTTGAATGTCATTAGTGTACCAGTCCAAATCTATCGCCGCTCAAGCAGAATACGACCAGAACACATCACATAAAGTAAGATGGTCCGCTAGATAAAATACTTGATATTAAATCTTGAATTCCTGTTGTAAGAGGTATTATAATGTTCTCTTGAGAGATGTTTTCATATTTAAAATAATAAATTAGTAATAAAAAATAAAATCAATATCTCTTAGAAATAAAATAGTTCAATATTTTTATTTTATTTTACATTTATTTTATATTTTATAGAGATAATTTTTATTTAAAGATGAAGTAATTGAAAATATTAAAAAAAAATGTTTTTTTATATGAAAAAGATATGCAATTTTTGTTAACTTATGCCATGTAAAAATAATAGATAATATTTTTTAGATATAATTTATTTTATGCCACGTAAAAATAATAGATATTTTTTAGATAATTTATTTTATGTTTAATCAATATGTAATAATTCAAATAAAATATATTAATAACAAAAAAATATTTATTATTAGCCATAAATAAATATTTCAATATTCTTATTAAATAAGATAGTTTTATATAAATAAAAATAAAAACAACTCTATATATATATATATATAATGGATATCTGTTATTTATTATATTTTTAATATAAAAAGTAGAATGGATAAATAAAATTAAAAATATATTAATAAGGAACTATAGTTTAACATGAATTATATATATAAAGGGAGAGAAGGAAAGAATTCTTATTCCATTAATAGATTTTTTTTAATAAAAATTTATAGGTCATTCATATATATATATAAACAAAAGATAATTATATATAGAGAGAGTCTTATCTACATAAGTTTTCTTTTTCCCATTGAGACATGCGTTATGTATTAATATTTTAATGTGTAGAATATGAATAATAAATAAAATATTTTTCCGTCAACTATGTAAATACCATATAAAACAATATATATATAGAAAGCCTTTAATATAGATTTTTTTTATATAAAGAGAGATATAATTCTGTAATTTACTTATCTTTTAATGTGAAGTTGACATGTAACATTTTAAATATTAATAACAAAAATTATATTTATATATATATATATATATAGTCCTATGGATATCTCTTTTCTACTTGTATTAACATTTTAATATATTTAATGTGAATCATGATTAAAATATTTTAATGTCAACTATGTATACATTATACAAAAACAAAGATATATATAATTTTATTAATTAAAAATATTTAATATATAATTTATATATAAGAGATAATTAGTATTTTATTATAGGCTCTTTAGGTAGATTTGTAATTCATTTATTTTTTAATATGGAATTGACAAGTAAAATTTTAAATATTAATAAAAAAAATAATTATACACACAGAGCTAAATAAACATGTAAGATTACCGTCAAGTCCCAATGGCGCAACCGGTTGAGGATGGGCCTAGTTAGCAAGTCGACCCATTATCAAACCTTACGGGGGGTGGTTGTGATGAGTGCTAGGGGGTGAGACATGCTAAAAGATAGATTCATCTTAGGGCTGATGTGGTCGATTCCTTTTTTGATCCCGAGGTGTGACTTTGATGGATTAGTTGGTCTTGCTGATGTGGTCAATGCCTATTGTGATCCTGAGTTATGACTTTGATGGATTAGTTGGTCTTGCTGATGTGGTCGGTACTTGTTGCCACCTTGAGGTGAGATTTTGATGGATTAGTTGGTCTTGGGTCATGGCTCCTCAAGCAAAAACTAAAGCCTAGAGGATCACACACAAATTGAGAAACAAAAAAAACATGATGTGTGACTCTGATGGATTAGTTGGTCTTGGGTCGTGGCTTGTCAAGCAAAAATGAAATCCTAGAGGATCACACACAACTTTACAAACAAACAAAAACATGTAAGATGCGACTTTGATGGATTAGTTGGTCTTGGGTCGTGGCTCCTCAAGAAAAAATTAAAACCTACAGGATCATACATAACTTGAAAAATAGGAAAAACATGTAATATTACGTGATGGGGCTTCCCTCACGACAGTAGTGCTATGGTGTCATGGAAAATTAAAGCCTAGAGGATCATAGACAACTTGACAAACAAAAAAATCATGTAAGATTACCTAACGATGCTTTCATCACAACAGTACTGCTATGGCATCACGGTTGGTTGGCACAATCCTTTAGGCCCACCTCTGGACTTGGTGCATGGCATATTGTATTTGTTACCTTTGTCAATTATGCTCAACGACTATGGGTTTCTGATACATGGATACCATGCCCATTATCTTCATAATGTCCTCACTTGTGATGGCTGATGGCCCATAATCTCGATTGCATTGGTATACTAAAAAATAGAGAGTCTCCATAATTTTCCTCCCTTGGCTCAATAATATTAATCCACGTAGGTCTACATGGTGGAGCTTCAACAATGGGTCTCTACATTTGCAGTCTAAACGATATTGTGAAAGTTTTTAGCGTTTACAGCTTGATCATGGTAGCATTAGTTCTTAGTGGTATCTAGACTCAATAGTTGTGGCATGTTTCAAAGATTTTACAGGTCTCTAGATATCCCAATTCTCTATTTTAATTTTCATGGTTAAGGAACTTTTATCCTTCTTAAATTGTAATTGCTCTACAAAGAAAAGCTATCATATCCATGATGTCATATACACTCATGCTCTTTGAAGCAATTTTTGGTTTTTGTTTGTCAATATGTTGAAAAGGGATACTTTAAGTTCAAGACACTAAGTCTATGTACACTAAATTTGTGTTACTGTTATGCTTTCCGAGTAGGAAGAATAATAACAAAAATCTCCATGACTTGTAAAAAATCACTTTAGTAATAGAAAGATGAGCTTCACACATGCAAAAAAAGGTATGCAACATTTCAAAAAAATATTGATAACAAAATTAATTTTGGAAAGCGAGAGTCTTATGGATATATGTTTCTACCCCCAATGATAATTTTGGCATATGTTAACATTTTTATGTGTAGAATGTGAATCATAAAAAAAATAATTCAATTTATATATATATATATATATGGAGAAATGATTCTTATTTCATTAATAGGATCTTTTAAGAGAGATTTGTAACTCATTGATTTTTTAATATGCTATTGACATGTAAGATTTTAAATACTTATAACAAAATTTATTATAGAGAGGGGGAGTCCTACGGAAATATGTTTTCTACGTATAAATATGTTTGGGTCATATATTAAGATTTTAATGTGTACATTATGAATCATAAAAATTTATATATTTCAATTAACTATTTACATACTATATAAAATAAAAGGAATATATATATATATATATATATATATATATATATATATATATATATATATATATATATATATATATGGAAAAATGAAGCATGAATATGATGAGATGGCAAAGAGAATGAGCAACGATGAAAGAATAAATATAGATAGGGCTAGAGTTATAGGAATTAAATATAATAGATGAAATGTGTAATACCCCTAGTGAAATTATTTTTATGAATGCTATATTGAACATGTCACTGAAGATTCAAAGGGGACACGTGACATGGTGTGACAATGCAAAATATTGAATTTGATTAAAAAAAATGTTTTTTTTTTGTGTTATTATTCTTGAAAATATATTAAAGGTTATCATATGATATTAAACTCCTAAATTCAAGGAAAACCATTCGAAGCAGTTATGCCCTGGAAGGGGCACCAACAAAAGAAGAGAAATCCACCTATTTTCCATTCCTTTGAATTATTGGCAAGGACAAAGCACTCAAATCCAAGGGTCTGGGCTATGATATTGAGATTGTGTTGGCTTACATTCCATCCAAAGATTGAACTCTTTTTGTCATTTATCACAGCTCCTAAAGCTCTGCAATAACTTTTTAGCACAGCATCGAAATTAGCTTCTATTCTAGTAGAGGCTCCGCCTAGGAGAATGGAGTCATCTGCAAAGAGAGCATGATTTATTGGCTTTAGAGCATTTGCAGTTCGGATTCCTGGGAGATCACCAGAGTTCATTTCCGCAGCCAGCTTCCTGCTAAGAGAATCAGCCATGAGGATGTACAAAAAAGGTGAGAGTGGACAGCCTTGCCTTAGTCCACGATGAGCTTGGAAGAAGGATGTTGGGCGACCGTTGACCATGGGGGCTATCCAGAGGTTTGAGATGCATGCTTTGATGAGATTGATAAACTGAGGAGGGAAGCCGAAGGATCGGAGGACTTGGAGGAGAAAATAATGGTTGACTCTGTCAAATGCGTTAGCCATGTCAAGCTTGATCAGCATCCCCTTCTCTTTCCTCTGTTTGCTGGAATGGATAGCTTCCTAAACTTGGATGATGTTGTCCAAGATGTGTCTGCCTTTGATGAACCCCCCTTGGGCATTGGATATTAGTTTTTCAAGAAGGGGTCTGATTCTATTTGCAATAATTTTAGACAAGATTTTATAGGAAGCGTTGCATAGAGAGATGGGCCTAAACCTGCCGAAGGTTTCTGGATTGGCCTCTTTTGGAATTAGAGAAAGGAAGGTGGAGTTAATGCCTCCCCCAAACTTGGCTTTTCAAAAGAAACCTTGTATCATTTTCAGCAAATCTATTTTGATGATGTCCCAACAGACTTTGTAGAAGTGTATTGTGAATCCGTTAGGGTCCTTATCTGATTCCATTGCCCAAATAACCTTGATGATTTCTTCTTCAGATAAGGGTTTCAGTAAAGCCTGGTTGTCCTCATGGGTGATGAGGTGGGGAATATGAGATAGGAGATCTTCAGTATCTTCTTTACTGCCTTCATGCCTTGTGCCGTATAGATCTTTAAAATGATTTTTAGCTGCAATTTTTATTTGGTCAAATTTGTTGCAGATCTGCCCTTCATCATTTTTGATCTCAGTGATGTGATTCCGAGATAGGCGGTCTTTGTACTGTCGATGGTAAAAGGAGGTGTTTCGATCTCCTGCCTTTAACCAAAGGCTGCGAGATTTAAGTCTCCAGTGCTCTTCTTCCCTTCTGAAAGATTGATGGATATTTCTTTGATAGGCTGCTTCTTTGTTTAAAATTTCCGGGGTGATGTGAAGCCCTTCCATACCAATTTGCAAGGTTTCCAGCTGCTGAACATCGAATTTTCTTTGCTGGGTGGAGGGGTTGTGGATTTTCCTTAGCCATTATTTTAAGGCTTTTTTGGTGGCTTTTAATTTTTTCTCCCACACAAAGCTTGGGGATCTGTTGATGGGGATATCCCAAGCCGATTGGATAGTATCCATGAACCCTGCTTTTTCAATCCAAAGTGGACTGAATTTAAAGGGAATAGGGCCAAGGTCTTCTTCGGGGGCCAAAAGGAGTTGAATTTTCTTGTGATCCGAGGAGAGCTTGGGGAGAATTTTTGTTGATATGATGAGATTTTCCATCAGCAGGGAGCTTTGAATTAGAAATTTGTCCAGCCGGGCAGCTATGTGGTCAGGCCCAGTTCTGTTATTGGTCCAAGTATATTTGCCTCTCACCGGGGAAAAGTCTAGAAGATCCCTCTGCTGCATTAATTCCTCTACCAAAGGCAGCAGCTGATCTCTGCTGCTGTTTCCCCCCCTTTTTTCCTTTGGCTTCATGACTAAGTTAAGGTCTCCTCCCAGGACGATGTTATTTAGGGAGTGGTGATCTAAGAAGGCCGAGAGAGTATTCCAGCAGTCTCTTTTTTCTGCATAAATAACAGGAACATATAGATTGAATAAGGCTATAGTTAACTTACTTTCAAGATGCTTGAGCTCTGTGAAGATCCAGTGTTGGGTCTCATGGGAGTTTAACAGGTGGAACTGATCTTCCGACCAGAGAGTTGCAATGCCTCCCGAGGTTCCCCTTGAGCTGACTGTTATGCCTTCGTTCTTCTTCCATTTAGATTTGTTGATATCCTTAAGGGCTTGCCCTTCGGTTTTGGTCTCTTGGAGCAAGAGCATGCCTGAGGGTTCTATTTTCATCAGATCTTTGACAACTTCAATTTTTGGTTGGGTCCCCAGGCCTCTGCAGTTCCAAGAGACTATACGCATTATTTACCTGGCGAGGGATTTGGGATTCCTCCCTTGGTGGATCTTCCTCTAGTATTTCTTCCTATAGTCATCTCTATTGTGGACTGGCTGCCTTTCATTTTGAGACGCTCTGCCTCCTCCTCCCTGACTGCTTTGTGGGTCTTCCTACCTGCTTTTTTCGAGGGTATCTCATAGGTCTCTTCCTCTGAGGAGTCTGAAGGTTCTGGCACTTTTTTCTTCTTTGTTATATTTGCATACGAAGGCATGGAGGGGCTGCCCTGAGGAGAACCAAGCGATACATCTCCACCTCGCTCTTTATTTGCCTGTGGTTCTTCGACCTATGCTGGAATGGTCAGATCCGTAGCTGGAGGTTCTGATGGAGAGGCTTCTTCGGGGATTGGGATCTTGTCCAGTTTCTGGTGGGTTCTTTGCTGGGTTTTCCTTCATTATTCCCCTTTGTGGCTCCTTTCCCTGATGGTTTTGCATGGCCCGTTTTCTGGACTGAGGTCCATTGATCTCCCTTGGGGGTGTGGCTCTGCTCTTTCGTTTTTTTCTTACAGTGTTTTGCGAAATGTCCATAGCCATGGCAATGTCTGCATTTAAAGGGGATCTCCTCGTAATCCATCTCTTGAATATGGGACCATCCAGCCACTGTGAGTTTTGTTGTTTCGGGTAATCCTTCTTCCAGATCTACTTCCACGCATATTCAGGCGTAGGAGTACTGATCTTTCCTTACGGCCTGATCAATGTATTTACCAAGGGAGTTGCCGATGATTTGGAGAGATTTCTGACTCCAGCAATGTAGGGGGAGATGGGGAAGCCGCACCCACACTAGAACCGCAAAAGGAACATCCTCAGTCGGGTCGAAATCTGGAGACCATTTATTTAAATATAATCCCTGTGGCCCCATGAAATATGGCCCGTTCCTGAAGATGAGACTCCGGTCTTCTGCTGATTCAAAGACGAATACAAAGAAGCCTTTACCTACAAAATATGATTTGATCCCTTCCTTGATCAGAGGGGTCCAGTTTCTCTTGATCCAACCTTCTACAAATTTGGGCGATGGCCAGAGGCCGATGAACTGCCCAATGAGCCCTCTATCGGCTAGATTCAGTGCAGAGCGACAGGTTTCTTCCTCAAGGAGGGCCACTGTGGGGATGCAGTCTTTTTTCTTGACAAATTTCTGTTGTTGAGCAGATGGAGGGCGTCTGCTGCATGCATCAATCATTTTCTGAAATTCAATGACTTCAGGAGGGAGAGGGGGGGGATCTGCCTCCCCATCGCTAGGCATGGCTGCTAGGAGGGCCGCAGCAGCAAGGAGCAGGCGATCGCAGCATGGGGGCGGCGCGGGAGCTAGGTCATGCTGCGGTCTCAGAACTTTAATAAAAGAAAAGTTTTAGCCATAAATAAAATATTTCAATGTCCATAGTAACATAATTTTATATCAACTTTATATAGAAAATTAAAATAATTGAAAATAAATAATTTCATATATTTGCACTTTTAATTATGAGAGACGTTTCTTTATTGTTTAAAAACATTCCAATATATGCTTTAAATAAAATATTTGAATACATATGTCATTTAATATATTTCAGTGTCAACTTGACATGTGTTTATATATATAAAAATAAATTAAAATTTAAATATCTAAAAATTGACTATCAATAAAATATTTTAATAATTACCTTAAATAAAATCATTTTATATCAATTGCACATCTATATAAAAAAGAAAAATATTATATTATAGATGTATAAACCATTTATTTAATTATTGATATGAAATTTAAAAAATATTAAGTAAAATATTCAATATCAAACCCATAACAAATATAATGGCTAAGAATTTATAACATTACGTAACAATTTCTGATCTCACTTGCATTCTTCCCACTGGATACTTCTGAATCTAAATACTTCTGAATCTAAATAGAAAAAGTTAAAGAGAATGAATACGTTATTTCTAATCTCACTTGCATTCTTCCCACTGGATACTTCTGAATCTAAATAGAAAAAGTTAAAGAGAATGAAATATTCAGAGTTATTTGAAAAACATAAAATTAAAGAGAAAAACATTTAAAAAGTTTGTCATGAAAGTGGCTAATGCAGGTCAAAAAGAAATACCTGCAGCGTTATTGCACGTATTATTAGCTATTAAGCCAACAAAAACAATAATGGAGTCTATATCCATGGTTTCAATATGACATATAAGTAGCGTCTTCGCAACATCGGAGGCACCCAAACATTCTTATTATTCAATCTAGTAGTTACAAGATGCATCACCAACATCCCTATTTGGTGCAGCACCATCCGCAACGTCTTCGGTGTAGCACCATCTAGTGATTTAGTAAGTAAGCGATGGCGCCGACGGGTCCACGGGCAACACAGATGACAACAATTGGCGCGGGTACCGTCACACCATTTGCAGCACCAACATGGCGGCCCACTCTCATAGGGCACTACCGCCTCTAAACACGCACACCATTTGCAGCACCAACATGGCGGCCCACTCTCATAGGGCACTACCGCCTCTAAACACGCACACCATTTGCAGCACCAACATGGCGGCCCACTCTCATAGGGCACTACCGCCTCTAAACACGCACACCAAGCAATTTAATATTACAATTAGTAACAAACTATTAGATTAGTTTTCTTTTATAGTGTAACTGGATTTAAACGTCTTTTTGTTTTAAATTGGATTTATCAGAAAGATAAAAGAGCTTCCAGTTCACAAACTGACCCTTGTTGAGCGACGTTACCGACACACACGCGCATCAAATAATTTTACAATTAGTAAAAAATTATTAGATCAATTATTTGATGATGATGATGATGGTGGTTAACGTCCATTGAGACCAAATTGGTCTATCCGACCTACAATTTTCTTAATTTTTACTTGTCTGGCTCGTCTTTTTTGGCGAGATTGGTGTTGTAGCTTTCTTTCTTTTCTCTACGGTCTTCCAATCCTTTGTCTTGCATCCTTCATCTCTTCTGGTTCTTGACATTGGTGTCTTAGCTTCGCGATCTATAGTCAGAGAAGTTTGGTTTAGGAGATTGCTTTGCTGTTAAATGAGATTTATTTTCTATGGTATTCAAATCTTCATAACTATTGATTTGTTGGCTTTCTCCTTGCTTGCTTTGCGAGTTGTTTCCTTCTTCCTTGATTTCTTGTGACTCAGAGTTTTCTCTAGAATAGTCTTCTTTGATGACAGTGTAGTGTTCTTTTGTGCTCCTTCCCACCATGTAGATCTGTGGTGGTTTTTTCTAGCAAAATTTTTCTCAGAGGCTTTTGGGCAATTTTTGGCTAGATGCCCCGTCTCAAAGCACGATCGACATCTGAAGAGGACACTTTCATAATCAAGCTTCTGGTTCCACAGATAGTCTTTACTTGTTAGGTTTATTTCAGCTGGGAATCCGGCGCTGAAATCCATTTCCACACAGATGCGTGCATAGGTGGTTTTGGCATATTCTGGGCACCTGCAGTAAAATTTCCAATTGCATTTCCGATGGCTTTTAGCGATGAGAGATTCCAGAGATGCAAGGGTAGGCTTGGCAATCTCACCCAAACTGGTGCTGAGGTTATCACTGCTGTAGAGGGATCGAATGATGGGTTCCATGGCTTCATGAATAGGCTTGATTTTAAACAAGGGTCGGAATCTAAAATACATTGTCTGGGATTTTCAAAATCTACTATAAAGAAACCTCTAGCACAGGGTTAGATATTAATTTCATCAGAAATGATAGGCTTCCATACCTCCGAGATCCAATTGTGGAGTGCTATCAGCCGAGGCCATTGAACCGGCAAATTAGGGCACTTTCGGAGAACTTCAAAGCTTCATCGAGTGATCCTGGACCACTTGGATAGTGGGGCTTCACTCACGATATGGGCAGGAGATTGCCCTCCAGACGCGGATGAGCCACCAGTTATTTTTGCAAAGCTCGAAGCCATATTTTACCAGATCTGCACACATCGAGCCGAGATCTATATATTGCAGAAAGCCGAGATCTATGAAGCCGCAGATCTATACCGACAATGATTTATAGTGTGAATGGATTTTGTTCATAATTTTCTTTTATTTTTTCGTTTCAAATTGCTGCACTGAGAGAAAAAAAGAGAGCAGTCGCTGGTATTTTACCTCGTGATGGCGCAGTCATGGCAGAAGCACGATCATCATCTATGGATGTTACAGGAGATAACAGGACAATGGAAAAAATACAAATGCCAAGCACTAATAACGGCTTCGAAGAATCCATTGATATTAATCCAGAAAAAACCAAAATAAATTCCAAAAAATAAGAAATAGGATGACATGAGATGGTGAAGAGGAGTGGGGGTGAAACTATAAATAAAGAGCGATAGAGGCGGGAGTTAAATGCCATTAGTGCACTAGTCCAAATCTATTGCCGCTTAAGCAGAATACGACCAGAACACATCACATAAAGTAAAAGATGGTCCGCTAGATAAAATACTTGATATTAAATCTTGAATTCCTGTTGTAAGAGGTATTGTATTGTTCTCTTGAGAGATGTTTTCATATTTAAAATAATAAATTAGTAATAAAAAAAATTCAATATCTCTTACAGATAAAATAGTTCAATTTTTAATTTTATTTTATATTTTATAGAGATAATCTTTATTTAAAGATAAAGTAATTGAAAATATTAAAAAAGGATTATTTTTATATGAAAAAGATATGAATTTTTTATTAACTTATACCATGCAAAAATAATATATATATTTTTAGATAATTTATTTTATATTTTATGTTTAATCATATGTAATAATTCAAATAAAATATATTAATAACAAAAAAATATTTTATTATTAGCCATAAATAAATATTTCAATATTCTTATTAAATAAGACAGTTTTATATATAAAAATAAAAACAATATCTATCTATATATATATATATAATAATGGATATGTGTTATTTATTATATTTTTAATATAGAAAGTAGAATGGATAAATAAAATTATAAATATATTAATAAGGAACTATTTATATATATATAAAGGGAGAGAAGGAAAGAATTCTTATTCCATTAATAGATTTTTTATTTTTTTATAAAAAGTTATAGGTCATTCATATATATATATATAAACAAAAAATAATTTTATATAGAGAGAGCGCCTTATGTACATATGTTTTCTATTTCCCATTGAGACATGTGGTATGTATTAATATTTTAATATGCAGGATATGAATCATAAATAAAATATTTTACCCTCAACTATGTAAATACCATATAAAACAATACCATATAAAACTATATATATATATATATATATATATATATATATATATATATAGAAAGCGTTTAATATAGATTCTTTTATATAAAGAGAGATATAATTCTTTTTTATTAATAAGTTCGTGAGGGAAATCTGTAATTTACTTATATTTTAATGTGAAGTTGACATGTAACGTTTTAAATATTAATAACAAAAATGATATATATAGTCCTATGGATATCTCTTTTCTACTTCCAGAGTATGTATTAACATTTTAATATATTTAATGTGAATCACGATTAAACATTTTAATGTCAACTATGTATACATTAGACAAAAGCATACATATAATTAATTTTATTAGTTAAAAATGTTTAATATATAATTTATATATAAGAAATAGTTAGTATTCTATTATAGGCTCTTTAGCTAGATTTGTAATTCATTTATTTTTTAATATGAAATTGAAAAGTAACATTTTAAATATTAATAAAAAAATAATTATACACACAAAGCTAAATGAACATGTAAGATTACCGTCCAGTCCCACTGGCACAACCGGTTGAGGATGGGCCTAGTTAGCAAGTCGACCCATGATCAAACCTTATGGGGGGTGGTTGTGATGAGTGCTAGGGGGTGAGACATGCTAAAAGATCAATTCATCTTAGGGTTGATGTGGTCACTTCCTTTTTTTATCCCAAGGTGTGACTTTGATGGATTAGTTGGTCTTGCTGATGTGGTTGATGCCTATTGTGATCCCGAGGTATGACTTTGATGGATTAGTTGGTCTTGCTGATGTGGTTGATGCCTGTTGCAACCTTGAGGTGAGAGTTTGATGGATTAGTTGGTCTTGGGTTGTGGCTCCTCAAGCAAAAATTAAAGCCTAGGGGATCACACACTACTTGAGAAACAAGAAAAACATGATGTGTGACTTTGATGGATTAGTTGGTCTTGGGTTGTGGCTCGTCAAGAAAAATGAAAGCCTAGAGGATCACCCAAAACTTCAAAAACAAAAAAAAACATGTAAGATGTGACTTTGATGGATTAGTTGGTCTTGGGTTGTGGTTCCTCAAGCAAAAATTAATGCCTAGAGGATCATACATAACTTGAAAAATAAAAAAAAACATGTAATATTACGTGATGGGGCTTCCCTCACGACAGTAGTGCTATGGTGTCATGGAAAATTAAAGCCTAAAGGATCATACACAACTTGACAAACAAAAAAAATCATGTAAGATTACCTAACGATGCTTTCATCACAACAGTACTTCTATGGCGTCATGCTTTCTTGGCACAATCCTTGCGCCACGGTTGCTTGGCACAATCCTTTAGGCTCGCCTCTGGACTTGGTGCATGGCATATTGTATTTGTCACCTTTGTCAATTATGCTCAACGACTATGGGATTCTGATACATGGATACCATGCCCATTATCTTCATAATGTCCTCACTTGTGATGGCTGCTGGCTTATAATCGCGATTGCATTGGTATACTAAAAAATAGAGAGTCTCCATAATTTTCCTCCCTTGGCTCGATAATATTAATCCACATAGGTCTACATGGTGGAGCTTCAACAATGGGTCTCTACATTTGCAGTCTAAATGATATTGTCAACGTTTTTAGCGATTACAACTTGATCATGGTAGCATTAGTTCTTAGTGGTATCTAGACTCAATAGTTGTGGCATGTTTCAAAGATTTTACAGGTCTCTAGATATCCCAATTCTCTATTTTAATTGTCATGGTTAAGGAACTTTTATCTTTCTTAAATCGTAATTGCTCTACAAAGAAAAGCTATCATATCCATGCTCTCATGTACACTCATGCTCTTTGAAGCAATTTTTAGTTTTTGTTTGTCAATATGTTGAAAAGGGATACTTTAAGTTCAAGACACTAAATCTGTGTACACTAAATTTGTGTTACTGTTATGCTTTTCGGGTAGGAAGAACAATAACAAAAATCTCCATGACTTGTAAAAAATCACTTTAGTAATAGAAAGATGAGCTTCACAAACGCAAAAAAAGGTATGCAACATTTCAAAAAATATTGATAACAAAATTAATTTTGGAAAGCGAGAGTCTTATGGATATATCTTTCTACCCCCAATGATAATTTTGGCACATGTTAACATTTTTATGTGTAAAATGTGAATCATAAATAAAAAATTTCATATATATATATATATATATATGAAATAAAGAGAAATGATTCTTATTTCATTAATAGGATCTTTTAAGAGAGATTTGTAACTCACTGGATTTTTAATATGCTATTGACATATAACATTTTAAGTACTTATAACAAAATTTATTATAGAGAGGGAGAGTCCTATAGAAATATGTTTTCTACGCATAAATATGTCTCGGGCATATATTAAGATTTTAATATGTACATTATGAATCATAAAAATTTATATATTTCAATTTTAACTATTTACATACTATATAAAATAAAAGATATATATATATATATATATATATATATATATGGAAAAATGAAGCATGAATATGATGAGATGTCAAAGAGAATGAGCAACGATGAAAGAATAAATAGAGATAGGGTTAGAGTTATAGGAATTAAATATAATAGATGAAATGTGTAATACCCCTAGTGAAATTATTTTTATGAATTCTATATTGAACATGTCACTGAAGACTCAAAGGGGACAAGACACATGGTGTGACAATGCAAAATATTGAATTTGATTAATTTTTTTTTTTTTGTGTTATTATTCTTGAAAATATATTAAAGGTTATCATATGAGATTAAACTCCTAACTTCAAGGAAAACCATTGGAATCAGTTATGCCCTGGAAGGGGCACCAACAAAAGAAGAAAAATCCACCTGTTTTCCATTCCTTTGAGCTATTGGCAAGGACAAACCACTAAAATTTTCATTATTTGAGATAGATGTCATGGGTGGAACTTGTATAAAGAAAACTATGAGATATAAAGGAAATCAATTTTCAAAAGAAGGGAGAGTGGGAGAGGAAGACTAGACCTGAATCCCAAAACCTAGTAGGACACTACTAAAGGGTTAAGGAGGTGAAGCTGAATAAAATACCCTAAATTGCTTTCTTAGGAGGGAGGAGTAGAGCTCGGGGAACAACTAAGAAAATTAGTTCAATATTGGGATAGGTGTGGAATCCTTTAGTCCATTTTCATGGATTCTTTAAATAAGTGTATAAGAATATTTGGAAATGAATATTTTTTAAATACTCTTTAGATAATTTAGAAATTTTAGTGGATTTTATGTGGGAATTATCAGTGTAGCTCTTGATGTTTTCTTAGATATATTTGAGAAAGTGAATGATTGTTTATGTTGCATTTTTTTTAAATGAAGGTATATATATAAAGAATTTGAAAACAATAGATGAGGCCATCATGCCACCAATCCATGTTGTCGCCACAACAATCACAACACCGCAAATTCTTTTTTTTTTTTGGTAGGTAAGCACCCATGGGGGGATTTGAACCAGTGACCTATTGCAAGGAGTGCCTTAACAGTGCACCCATTCACCGTCAATCCAAAACCCCGTCGGCAGCACAAATTCTCATTTTCATATCCACCACAAATTTTCATTTTCATGTCCATATATTACCCCTCGTGAGCGACTCTACTAGCCCTAAACAAACAGATCAAACAATTTTACAATTAGTAACAATCTATGTGATTACTTTTTTATATTGTAACTCCATTTTGTTCACACCTTTATTTTTCTTTGTTTCAAATGAGATTTGTTAGAAAAATAAAAGAGCCACCAACGATTCACTTGTATTTTACCAGTGATGACACTTGCTTCGTGTGGGGTTTCTAGAGTCATGATCATCATCCATAGATGTTACAGAAGATAGAAGGAAGAGGGGGAAAATGTCAATGGAAAACACTAACACCAACTTTGGAGCCACTGATATGGACCAAAAAAATAGAAAAATTCTAGAAAGAATGAAATGAGATGAGATAGTGAACAAAAGGAGTGAGGGTGAAAGTATAAATAAATATAGAGGCTCGAAGTAAATATGATAATAGTGCATGAGTCCAAATATACTTCTCTGTAAGGAAAATATGACCAAAGGACATCACATAAAGTTAAAGATGGTTGCGTAGAAGAAATACTAGATATTAAATCTTGAATTCTTGTTGTGAGAAGTGTTTTATAATTCAATATGAGGAAAAATTTATATTTAAAATTAATAAAATAAAATTTAAAATAACAAATTAGTAATAGTAAAAGAACACCGTCATCCATATATAAATTATTTTAATTTACATTCTAATTTTACGTCCACTCTCTATAGAGATAAAGTAATTCAAAGTAAATAAATAAATTCCTTTTTAATATAAAATATATATGTTCACACATGCCATGTAAAAATAATATAATTGATATTTAAATAATATGTAATTCATTCTATGTTCACCTAATATATAATAGTTAAAATAAAAACAAATTAATAACTAAAAAAATATTTTATTATTAACTATAAATAAATATTTCAATATCTGTATTAGATAACATTATTCCATATAAAAAAACTCATCTAAATTTTAAAAATTCTATATTTCTTTTTTCAGCATATGTGATAAGTATAATTTACTACATAAAAATAAAAAATATTAATAACCAATAAAATTATATATATATAATCTCCTTGTTATAAATATCGAACAATGACATGATATCTATTCGTTCGTCTTTAATACATGAGTATCGTTATAGATTTTGATGATTAACATTACATAAGTTTTATAGACCTTGTTCTCATGTCTCTGGATTATTTCCATTACATCTAGGTATATTAAATAGTGGTCCTTTTCGTACTAGGGAACAAATAACTTCTACTTTTACTGGCAAGAGATGGTTTTGTTTCTATCATTTTTAATTACGAAGACTACTTGTTTTCTTTAACTGACCCATTGGTCTCTCATAAATATGTGAACATCTATTATTTAATGACATGAGTTTATGATTTTCAAATGACTAACCCTACCCTCTCACTCACTAATTGTTTCCATTTGTTCTTCTTTGGCGTCCAGAGCGTCGCTCTGACTGCACTGCATTATTCCATGGCTACTCTGTCATATTGCTTTCACTACAGTTGTTGTTACACCTGCCTTATCAGTTTCAGCGTCCATCTGGAAACCATGGTTGCAGGTGGGTTATTCTTCTTTAATTTGAGGGTTTTACCAGAGGGTTTATTTATTTTCCTCTTTAAAATTGATTGGCATCGCTTTCTTCATGCTTACTGAGTTCGAGGTTTTCTTTTAACATGTATGTGGGTAATGTGTTCAATACTATCGTGGGTTTAAAGCCCTTTTAGGGTTTTCATAACCTAACCCTCCCAATTCTCAGCGATAGGTAATGTTCTTGTTAAATTATATGAATTTCAAATCGTTGATGTTTGAAGGTATTACCTCGTTACGTTTTCTTATAGGGTTAGTTAAGGAATAGGAATACAGTTCCTTTCCGGTGCTACGGATTTTAAAATAGTACTAGTAAGTAACTTTGTCTTCTCACTTTTCCGTACTACGTCTTTCCTAAAACTACAAAATCCCCTTTTCACTTGGGGTTTTGTCCCTTTTACTGGTTTCTAGGGCCTCGAATGCTTATGGCATAATTCAGAGATTTATTTTCCTTAGAATTTAATCAACACTTCGATATTACCCAGTTTTTTATAGTCCCTTTTCCTTTTTCTTTATAGATGAGGAATGGATTTGGCCGAGATTCTTTCCAGCTAAAGAATTCTCTATGATAACCCTTCCTTGCAATACTCATTTACCAGTTAATATAATTTATTATGTGACCCAAATATAAGTGCCTTCATAATTTCTCTTGCTTACAGGTATAACGTTGGTGCCAGGGAATTTGATAAGATTTTATTAAGTAGTCCCGTATGATTTCAACACTCTGGTTCCAACTTCTTGGTCTACAGGGCCAGTTTTATACCAATTTCTCATTCTTCGTATGACAATGCTGAAGCACATGGTTTATAAGAGTTCCTTATGAATTTCCCAACCCATCACAGGGTGTCCTCTAATTTTATTTGTGTCTTTGATTCCAACCCTACCACGGTTCGATAGAATCGCTAGGGCAGTGATCCATAATTATTGTTTGAATATTACGGCCATGGCTTTGACCCTTGTTAATGCACTCTAAATTACCTTGTGTCTATTAAATAGACACAGTTGCCATTTTTAAATTCGTAATCTCTTTACTCGTAGAAATATGAGACACTTACTCAACTAATCCTCGAGACTAATGAAACTTTTCTTAATTATGAAAGAATTGCTTTTGTTGCTTTCGAATAACCATACATAACTTTTTCTTCATATTAGTTATGGAATCCATGCTTTCCATTGGGTTTTCTAACTTATCTGTTTAATTATATGGATTGTTTTATCTACCCAGATTTTTCATTTATATTCGTCACTAATTTGAAATTTATATTGTTCTGAACGCGTGGGTTTTTTTTGGGATTATACCTGGTCGCTCCACGTCTATATGTTATATATTAGTCACTCGTAGGCATTGTACTAAGCTTGTATTGTACTACGCAAAACAGATCTTTATTATTTCTATAAACATTTTCTTTTTTTTTACTGAAAATAATTTTATAAGAATTAATATATTGAAATTTTTTTTTAAGGAATAATCAGATATCAATTACTTTGCTGTCAACATTTCTAACTCACCAGTAAGTTCATCATCATGACAAATATGGAGGCACTAATCTAACAAGGAAAATAAATAGTGTTGAAATGTTGAGAGAGTTCCGAATTCAATAAAAAAGAAAAAAAGAACTTCCATAATGTTAAAAAATTGATCTAGACTTAAAAAAAAAAAAAAAATGAAAAAAAAATGTTAAAAATTACTATAAAAAAATAATTAAAAAATTTAGGAAAAATAAATGTGAAATTAATAAAAATACCCATTACTAAATAGATTAAACAACAAATAACCAAAAAATGAATAAAACATTAAATTCTTTTTTCACATTAAAAGAATCACAAATAAGAAAAACTATAAAGTACAAAAAAACATATAATAAATAAATGAAGATTCCAACAAACTAACTAAAAATTGAATAAATAAACAAATAAATAATATAAAATATATAAAAAATAAAAATAAATTCAAGATAATAAATTTCAAATGCAATTATGTATAAATTTTAAAAATAAATGTATGAAGAAATACCAAAAATTAATAATGATAAAACAAGCAAAATCATTTTAATAGAATAATTTCCAGCTTTAAAGATATCTGATCAAGTCATTTTAAAGAAGAAAAATCTCATCCCTTAAAAGTTTTTGAAGACCATGGCTATTGTAGGCCCCTAGGTCTCAAGGCTTTCCAAAACGTTAGCTTAGAACCTAGATATAAGAAGATCATGAGGATTTACTTAACTGTGTGCATATTCCTTTGGTTCTCAAAACCACCAATAAGATTTCTCATACTCTTAAGAAAAACAAGGTTCATATCGCCTTTAAACCTCTTAAAACCATATGTAATAAGTTGAAGATTGTGGACCTAAGGCTCTTAAGGGTGTTTACTTAATCCCTTGCTCCAGTGAGACACCCTACATAGGAGAAATTGGCCGAGATAGATCAAGTAGAGGATTCAAGAGCACACAATAGACATCAAGCATAATTGATCTAACTCGTCTCCCTCAATAGAAATTGTGCACAAGGCGTGTCATCATATTTGTATTGAAGAGCGTTAGGCCATTGCAAAGATTGATCACTTCCACCTTAAGAAGCTAAGGGAGGCTATGGAAATTGAGAAGCATGCTAGCAATCTGAACAAGAATGAGAAGTTGACGATAAACATCAATTGGATTCCTTCTCTTTCTTCCTAATGTGCATTTTTTTTGTTGGCGTTCGTTCTTCATTCTTTATCTTGCCTTCATTTTTTTAAATATGTTCTCATATACTTTCGATTAATTATTAATCTCTTGATTTAATTGATTATTTTAATATTATTAATCTTATTTAATTTGTTTATTGCTATATCTTTTTTGAAAGTTTTATTTTTCTATTTTATATCTTTTTGTTATATATTCTTTTTGGAAATGATATTCTATTAACATGATTTTGTTTGTGTTATTATTATTAGTGGTTTGTATTTTTGAATTATTAATTTATTTTTATAATTTATGCATAGTTTACTTTTAAATTTATTATTTTAAATTTATTTTCATTATTTTTATTGTTTATTTCATTTTCAATTCATTTGTTGGTATGATTATTCGGTTATTTATTATATCCTTTTCTATTTTATGATTTTTCTTATTAGTGATTTTTTAATGTGAATTAATAATTTAATGTTTTATGGAATTCTTTACTATTTTTAGTTTTCTTTTAGTAATGCATCTTTTTATGAATTTTACATCTTATTTTTCTAAAAAATTAATTATTTTTTTATAATATTTTCAAACATTATTATTTTTATTTTTTGTTTTTAACCTCTAGATCAATTTTTTACCATTATGGTAACTAGTTTTTTACTTTTTTTTATTGAATAAAATATCTATCTTTATTTTATTAAACATGAATTGGTATCCATATCTTTGATTTTTTTCTATTTACAATATACAAATTGTATACGAGATCAATTAGACTTTTTTTTTCATGGTTGTGTATTAAGACTTTTAAAATTTTGCAATGAATAGTCATACTTTACTACATCGAGCTACATAATTTGTGATATTTTTTAATTCTTCTACGTCAATAACAACTACATCAACTAGACATGTATCCTTTATCTCGTTTTTCCATACCAAATAAAATTCGTAATCTACCATTTTCGATGTACTTTTTCATCAACCTTTAGATACTAATCATCATATACATACATATATCCCTAATTAAAGAGATGACTACCTTATTCCATGTAAATTTATTCATATAATAGTTTAAGTACCTCATTTATTTTCAATTTCTACTAAAAAAAATTTATTATCCAAAATATATACTTGCATGAATAGAAAAATGCATATACAGATGATAATATTATGATTTATTTTCCATGCATGCATATATAAGCTTGTATAAACCATGCACAAATAATTATAATATA
The DNA here is from genome assembly GCA_031772625.1 of Pinus tabuliformis. Lineage (NCBI taxonomy): Eukaryota > Viridiplantae > Streptophyta > Pinopsida > Pinales > Pinaceae > Pinus > Pinus tabuliformis. The sequence goes on along the minus strand of CM062804.1, from coordinate 338,102,129 downwards.
TAAAAATACATATATATAGGTATTCATTTCTCCATTCTAGCAATATAGATCATTCAACAAATTAACCTCAACAATAGGGCACACACATAATTTTGATTCTAATAGTAACTAGTGTTTGGCGAAAATCCACGAATATAGAACGTTCCACCCAACCATGAACTATGTCCAATAGTTCCCCCGAGCTAAGACATTCTTTCCTTCTAGAATCAACAACCTCTTTATTTCATAAGCGGTTTTTTCTATAGTTTTTTCCTAGCATATTTTTAGCAATGTCTCGCTTTAAGGTTTGTCCATCTTTTGTCTAGGCCTTTTTGTCTCTTTGTTTTAAAAAAATATTCTTCCATTTTTCTTTAAAGAATGTTTTCTCTCCCACTGTGCTTTATTTATTTTTTTCACCGACTTGGCATTTCTCTCTAGTTAAGTGGTTAACATAATCATTCTCTCCCATTATGTTAACATTTTAAACAACTTTCTCCTAGGAACTTTTAGGATACTTTTAGAGAAGGTCCAACATGTGGACTATAGAATTTCCTATAGATTCACAAGCTCATGTAATTTACTAAAGCATAGTACAAGAATCTACTTCTACTTTGAACCAGCGAAGCCAATAGATCGATGAAAACAATATGAAAAAGAAGAAGACAAATAAATGTCAGATAACATAATAATTTTTCCTCGGGAAAGCCACTTCTCAAAGCCCCACCAATCTGTATTGCATTAATAAAAAATATGAGCGAATATAGAAATCTTGTTCTCAGTAGAACAACTCCGCACAAGTATGATCTCCCAAGCCCCTATTTCCTTGCGAAATTCCTAGGATGAATAACCCATATTTAAAGGGAATTCATGCTTCCAAAACTACGAAATCCAAAAATAGGTCCTTCTCTATTTTCATGCATGATATTTACAACTCATTAAATCATACAACTGATAGTACACTATCCCTACACTCCACTCTCAACTGGGTCTTTCTTTGAGTTGACATGCATGAGTTTCTCATGTGGAAATATTCAATTAACTGGAGTAACACTTTTGGATGCACCAGTTAATCAAGTGACTGTTAGTCCTCTATTAGATTCACAAATAGTTAGAACTAATTTAATTGACCATAACTTAGTAAAATGAGTTATCTAATTACAATTCAATTTAAACTCACGTTGGACCCCTAAAATTTAGGGAGAACATATACATGACTACAGAAATACTTCCAACTCGAAATTACTAAGCTAATTTAGTTAATTAAACTTAATTAACTATTTAAAAGTTTCTATGAGAATAGAATTCGATTTTAATTCTCATTTTAATTCAAGGACAATTAAATTGGAATTTCTTGTTGCCATTTCTCAACACTTCCTATGGACAGGAAAAGGATTATCAACTACTCTGATCATGTCTCTATGAAACTCACATTTACATCTTCACAATGCTTTTTTCAAAATGTCAACATCTTGCTCCTCCATGGGAGCGTACTCAAACAACATCATCTGTGTCAATACACAATCTCTAAGATGATGATATCAGATATCAATGTCATTGGACCTATTATGAAAAACATGATTTTTAGAGACTTTGATACAACTCTTGTTATCGCAGTAAATCACTGTCGGATCCATCTACTGGCCAAACAGATCAACCATGATCTTCTTGTTACAGGTCTATTTGGGAACATCACTCCCGACAATCACATCAATACAATTAGGGCTCATCAAACCCTAATTCAGTTGCTACAGTGAAATTGGCATTAGATTCTGGGAATATTCCTTCATTCTAGAGCATTCTAGAAGGATGCCCAACTCTTATCTCATCCTATGAGCTCGACTTTGGATAGGATATGGAACAATTACCCCACTATCCTCTCATCCATTTCTCCATGGAAACTAACTCCAATTTTGGAAAACCATTCAAAGCCCAATTTATGACATAACCACTTGCATTTCCTTATAAATTGACCACTCATCATAGTGATCAAGAGGCTGGAATTTGAAGATTGTAGAGAAATATTGTTGGTTTGAGACATGGTACATTGTCAAGTAATGTTATGCTACTAGATTGATGTGCTATTGGTGTGATGAGGGTTTGGACTGAGCTTGATCAGTGACATAGGATCGAACCGCATGGGGTGTAACTCCTCCTTTTACAATCAATAAAGTTGTTTGTTCCTTTTCCCATATTCTTCTTCATATCTATGATGCATACATGTTTAAATGTTGCCAATTCCATTTGTTTGTAATAAATAGATCACATACATTGACCGTTGTCATCTGCTGTTTCTGTTGACAAGTACCAATTGAGCAAATTCAGTTCCAGTGGGAGCGACGGGAGAAATTCAAAGGAGATCAAAGGAAATGAAAGATCACAAGTAGGTTCTTTCATATCATTTATCTATTATAAGAAAAGGTTGAACTACTTTCTTTCTGTTGTTGTAAGTGTAACTACCCACTTAGGGAAGATGTACTTATCCATAGATATAAATTCCATAAACAAATTGGCGACCATACTAGGGATCGAATGTCATTCCTGGTAGATTACCCTTATCATATTACATCATAATAGAATTTACTTGACTTCATTGATCTCTTTTCAGTCATCTTGAAGTGTTTTTTTGTCAAAACATGTGCTTTAATGTCTGTTGATTAGACTCTCTAGCACCAGCGCAGTGTTTCTCTTGACATAATGCACTGCAGAGTAACCTTAGCTTAGAGAGAGTGCACTGCAGCACAATATCTCCAACTCAGGGCTGCGCTGATCCCTATCAAGCTAAAAAACCCATATTTTTCTTGATTTTTTCCAAATGTGCTTCTGATATTGTTTGGTGAAAGATCAAAGTTTTATATGGATTTCAAATCAATTTGCATTTCTTCTCCTAGACCTACTTTGGCCTTGATTGTTTAGTGTTTCTTAATCATTATCATTTCATTGTCAAATTTAACTTACATCGATTAGTATTTTCTAAAAAAGAATTGTCATAAAGTCTTCATTTCTTTGAAAAAGAAACTATTGTAAAGTCTTCGTTTCTTGTGAAAAGCATTGATTGATAATTCGTGCATTTAGTTTCCTTATGTTCATCTAAACGTTAAAGGAATGAAAAGGAAAACATGCATAATGCATTTAGAATTTTGTGTGTGCTTGTAGGAATGGTTTAGGGAAAGCTGCATTAGACATGCTATATACTCTTTGTTTAAAGAGTCTGATTGTTCTATCCCTTCTAGTTCAAGTTTTCATCATTTGAACCAAATAAAAATAATGTTTCTCATCTTGGTTACATTCTAGGAGTTTCAGAAACATCACACAGTGAACCTGAAAAGAAAACTTTTAAACAAGATCAACTAAAATCTACCCCAATTAACCGAATGGAGCATTGTAACTTAATGCATAACATTTAGAGGTCTAGGCTAGAGATGTGTTCCGACATCGTTAAACATAGAAGCTGTCTCTAATGGTCTGGGATACATTCTAAGTATGATACCTCATTCCACGTATGTAAGTATACCGTAGCTCGTCCACATACTCTCAGGTATATCAGGCGGTGTTATAGTATGAAAAGTATAAAGGGATGCTCTCACTGTGCGCCTTCACATTAGAAAACGCTAATACGGATTGGGCCTCCATGCATTTTCACGTATGTTTGGGAGGACTACATTAGGCTGCTATCCATGCATAGGTAACTGAGTCAGCTGCCTTGTATACTGTGATACACCAAAAAAAAAAATCGGGGAGATTTCCTAGATGTATGTTAAGTCCTTGGTTTACTAAGGCAGTATATTGTAGTTCATAGTTACTTGATAATCCTTTTTCCTAGATTATCCCTATTTTGTTTTGTTATGTTATTTTGATTAAAATAAATTAACTGACTGCAGATAACATCCTCCACATCACTCCTTAGTTGATCTTAGGTTGAGACATATGGCAACAACTCCAGAGTCCACCGATCAAGGAGCTCATCTTGATGGGAATCCTATTATTTTTCCTCCTTTCGGAAATATTAGTGTTCCTTATATGGCTACATTGTCCCTTCGGGGACTTACCATTGGATTGCCAATATGGTTGTTCTCAACCTCCTTGGCCCCGCAACTGAATATTCCTACAAGTGGACAAAATCAACCTCCAGTTTATCCTAAAGTTGACCCTTTACCTTATTCGTCAGTTATTTCTTCCGCCCCTTCTTCCTCTTCACTTGGTGAAAGTATTGACACTAGTAACCAGGTCGATAAGAAGAAGAAGAAGAAAGGGAAGAAGAAGAAGAAGAAGAAGAGGAAGAAGAAGAAGAAAATTTAGCAGGGTGGCAACCAAGCAACTATTGCCTCAAATGCAACTTCTGATGAGAAACCGTCCAATAAGCCTCACAAAATTCGATATCCTTGCAAACTTTGTATGGTAGACCATATTCTTCGAAATTTTTCTGGTATTCCTCAGATCTTAGAAGAATGGTCTTCTCATTCACATCATCCTGTGTCATCAACTTTTGGAGATTATTCTAGTGACACACCATCAACTAGTGGTAGTAAAGTTCATGGAAAGAAGGGTAAAGTTAAGTTTCCCTGTAGGTTATGTGAAGGGAATCAACCCATTCACCTTTGTCCCCATCCGGATGAAGCCCAAAAAGTGTTGGATAACTGTCTTACTTCTCCATAGCGACTTCCATCTAGTTACAACAGACTCTCCCTAAATACTTCACTAGTTGATGAAGTGACAGACCCAAATCAATCATCCCTCAAACCCACTTTCTCTGAATGTGAATCCCATGAGTCTATACCTGACCAATAATAGGTCGAGGAAATAATTGACCCGATTTCACCTTCAGTTAATCATAACTTTCCCGTAGAGAGTGAGTATGATACCACTCAGGTTCTTTTCTTTTCTTCAGATTCCAATGAGCTTGGCGGTAACCCTCCTATTCCACTGAGATAGGAGGATAATCCTCCCATCCTCATAACTCAATGGGGTAATTTCCCCATTCTTATAGTACCCTCTCCAAGTAGTCTAGTCACTTCCTTTGATTGGAATCGACTGGCAAGATGTTGTCTTCCTTCTTATGTGCCTTTGTAGATCATAGTACACGTTTATAATATGATTGTATTTGGCACTATTATAGATGAAGGTGCATCTATGAGTATCCTTTCCTCCACTGCTTGGTAGGCACTCGGTTTGCTACCACTTGTGTCTGTTACCCAGAATATGTTGGTTTTTAATAGAGGAACCAGTCAACCATTAGGGATCCTTCCTCAATTGCCTATTACTTTGGGAGGAAAAATTGTTTAACTTAATGTGATGGTAGTCCCAGGCCCTTTAAATTACAATTTACTTCTTGGGCACGACTATGTTTATGACATGAGAGCTATTGTTTCAACACTATTTCGAGTGATGTGTTTCCCACATGAAGGTAGAATTGTCACTGTTGACCAAATTTCATTTCCCGGCCCAAATATGGCTTCCAGTCAACCATCTTCCCTAAATGGTCCTTTTGCCCCAATGGTATCCTCCTCGCCATGGGTCAATTATGTGGCAATCGTTCCAAGCCTAGCTCAATTAGCGATCAATTCTGTGATGTTGTACATTATGTACTTAGGGCATTGGAACGAGATCTCTCTAATGGATTCCTTGTTACGTATCCCTTCCATAGAATTGTTCTCCCATCTGATGAGAACCTCTTGGAAGTCATGACCTCTTATGGGTTGTGATCAAGGAATATGAGGATAGTTCCTAGTCTTGTGTCAATCTCGTTAAAAAATGAAACAAAGGGTATGAGGATAGTTCCTGGTCTTGTGTCAACCTCGTTAAAAAAATGAAACAAAGGTTATGAGGATAGTTCCTGGTCTTTTGTCAAGCTCATTAAAAAATAAAACACGGAATATGAGGATAGTTCTTTTACTGTGTCAACCTCATTAAAAAATGAAACAAGTCCTAGAGCATAGTTCCTTGTCTTGTGTCAAGATCGTTAAAAAATGAAACAAGGAATCTGAGAAGAGTTCCTTGTCTTGTGTTAAGCTCATTAAAAAATGAAACAAGGTCACCTTGAATAAAGTTCCAATTCGAGTCTTTGATTAGATCTTGTAAAATCCCAATCGAGTCTTTCACTTGATCTCATAAATGAACCTTCATTCCATCCACTTGATAGCCACGAGTAGTCTACTTAGGTGAATGCAGTGAAGCTTGGGGGCATGCACCTAGAATTGAGTCATCATGCTGGGGGCATGTAAACCAATCTCAAGCATAGTTTTTTCTTGTTTCAAACCTGTGTAAAAATGAAACTGAATCCAAACATAGTTTTTCATTTCAAGCTTGTGTAAACATGACACTGAATCGAAGCATAGTTCCATATGGTTCAAGCTTGTGTAAAAATGAACCCATCTCCATTTTAACCCTCGTGATTGCCATTCTATCAACCTCTTTTGTTAGATGAGCCTTGGATTTTCTCCTTCCATTGTCACTATTTGCTTGGTCGAGCACACAGTTTCACTTGGTTGTTTTACCCTTTTTGAGGAACAATTGCAATGAGTGGTCTTATTAGCCATCCTCTTCACATAAATCAACATGTTTTGAGAAGTTCCAACATCATCGGAAGCAGTTGCTATCCTAGACACCACTCGTTCCTCTAAGTGGTGTCCTCTTTAAGCTCTTTTCAGACTCTTGAAACATGAAAATATTATCAAGCGCTTGTCCTTTTTAGCTCATAAATGGATTGGAAATGACATCTACTCAATATAAGTTTAACCCTTTTCCGGATTGAGATATATTACTTACGAAAGAGGAATACATTGATCGAACATGGTCAGTAGGTTCTCTCCTGTATTATTTTATTATTTTTCAGACTTGAGAGGCAATTTACGAAAAATAACTTGTGGAGTTTTCTTTTTGTCCCTTTTCAAACTCTCTAAACATGAAAATGACCAAGTTCTCATTGTCGTTAAACTCGTTAAAACATCGAATAGCGACAAACTTTTCCATAATGACAAGGCCTAGTTTCACCTTCATTATGCTCCTTAAAACATCACATAGCGATGGATTCACCCGAAGGTGGAATTATACTACAAGAATATGTTATCCTTCTCAAGCTTGTTAAAACATAAAGAGGCACTGGTGAGCAATGAGTGGGGAAATGGGAAAAGGGATATATCACTTTATGATAGCAAGTCGATATTGAACATAACACTTCCACTTCATCTCTATGACTATTTGGGTTGGGTTATCTTCTTGATTGTTATGATACCTATGGTATATCACACCATCCATCACTTTGGTTTTCAGTCAATGCTACCAATTCATTCAGTGTTGCCGACATGTTCAATAGAAGTCACTTAGTAAACTTCATCCTTTGCAATACTCATGAACCTTCATTTTCATGACCACCATTCCTGAACATTGAGTAGCTAGTAACATTCTGTCTTCAAAATCATTACACTCATTTCACGTCAATGATGGGGGATACATCAAAGCCCTCCTGCGATGAGTCGCTTCTTATCGACATTAGCAAATTATCAAAAAAGTTGACCTAGAAACACCCTTCCAGTACCTTGAGGCTTGCATACATCAATGGCAAGTTTCTCACTTTCAGCGACAGGTTGAAGTCACAAGCCTTTGACCGAAAGACTTTGTATGGTGTCTGACACCAAAACATCTATTCACACCTTGTAGAATGTAGTGTAGTAGCTTGAGAATCATTATCATTATTGGTGATTTCTCTTGCGTATATTAAAAACTTACATCATTAGCTGGTAATCAAATGGTGTCTTCCCATGTTTGACTTCAGATCACATTTTCACATGGTTTGACTCATACTTGAGCAAATGATTGGACAAGATAGAAGACTGTTGGAAATAATACTGAGAGGGGGGGGGGGGTGAATCAGTATTATCAGATCAATCAAACTTTTTCTAATTTCATGCTCAGAAACATATACGCTACTTCAGTTAAGTGAACCCGCGTGTACACGCTACTGTGTCTAAAGAAACTAGCGTATATCCAGAAATCTTATGATTCAGTTAGCTTAGTCTTCAGTAAATACATCAGATCATTATTAAGCATATTAACAGTAAACAGGTGCAGAATAACAGAACAGAACATCACACAAGAGCCACACACATGAACACAAAGATATAAGGTGGAAACCCAATGTGGGTGAAAACCACCTGCTGCAATTCGTCTCTTTCTTCTTTAATAAGAAACTTCTTTTACAATGCACTGGTGCAGTCATTTACCAGCACGCAGGCTGCAACCTGCAGAGGGCTACAACCCTCATAGCTCTTGTACTAGCCGATCCATTTACTAGTACGTAGGTGCTAACCCTACAGAAGGCTACAACCTTCATAGCTCTTGTACTAGCCGATCCATTTACTAGTACGTAGGTGCCAACCCTACAGAAGGCTACAACCTTCACTCGTTTTCCAGCTGCTCCTGGAAGGGAGCTACAACCCCCTTGGCTCTTGTACTGGCTGATATGTTTACCAGTACGTAGGTGCCAGCCTACGATCTTCCCGGGACCACGTTTCATACATTTTCATACTGGATCCATGAAACAATCACCATTGTAGAACAACCTGCATCATCAATCACTGAAACACCCAATTCTGAATCACTGTAACCCTGTCAACAACAACCAGACAACATAACAACAACCAGATCCAACTTCATCTTCAAATATCATACTTCACATTGTATACGCTACTTGGATGAACCCAACCTGCGTGTATACGCTCTTTTACCAAATCCAACCCGCGTACAGATCTGCAAATTCTAACTTATAACTCTGCAGCTATATCAGACATCAAAACATACCCAAATCATAATAATAAACATGCGTCAGTAGATCTGATCTATCCACAGTCAAACCATATGAAGATAATCATTCCAAGCCTTGAGATCTCGTTCCATCATTCATCATCCTCCACATGAGTGAAACCTTGGTTCAGATCACCAACCCATAACCAGCACTTGGATCTCACACTTCCTCAGATCTTCATCACTCACACACTCTTGCACCTTGCTTACCTACATTTGCCTAATGATCTTCTCCTTATATAGCCTTAGGCCCTTTACAATACCACGGTCCAAAACCATAGTAACACAATACCATCAACTTCAAAACTAGGGATCAACACGTCCGTCGAGACGCCATGGTCCAAAACCATAGGCACAACTTCCAAGGACTAACCGCCATGGACCAAAGGTACGTTTTCACATACACGCGCTTTTACTGAGGCCAACCTGCGTGTACACGCGACTTGGGCTTAACGAACCTGCGTGTATGAATTGTCTTGGCCTGCTATACTCAGATCTGTCCTCTGATTAAGTTGCCATCACCTGTACCACCTGTACCAACCTCTGAGCACCTGTACCAGCCTCTGAGTGAGTTGCCATCAAGGACAACACTTGAATCATAATGCCAACAATCTCCCCCTTTGGACTTGATGGCAACCACCACACCAAGTCACTCTCCCCCTTTGACATCAAGGGCAAAGGGCGTACCAGGATATCCTCTTCTTTGGTATACCTTCTGCTGTCCATACTCCCCTGAGTACCTGCTGCAATCTCCAAATGTGCTCCCCCTTTGTGTATGCCAAAGTGTACCAATCTATCCATCCTGCTCTTGCTGAATTGTGCTATTCATGCTCCCCTTGACTGTAGGCAAGATCTGCAAAAGATGTTCTTCAAGAAGAACAAGGACTTATACATCATAGAAGACCTTCCTATCACCAAAAGACTCAATACATACATTCATCACCCAACCTAGTGGGGATATACCAATATTGACTCATCTACCTAACCATGTGGAGATACATTAAGAGTTTACTCATGATAAGACATGAACATTACATCATTCATCCCAGGCATAGTGGGGAAACCAACATAGGCCGTTACATGACCTTGACATCATAAAAGAGATACATGACATAGAGATGAAATATCTAGACCAGGACTTATGAAGGGCCACCAGCAGCATCACGATCTGTACCATAAGCATCAGCCTGCAATACCATTCCTTTGATCAAACAACAAGATGTATCATAGACTTTATCAACAGCTTCTAACCATAATGCCAACAATGCATTATTTGAAGTATATGCTCCCCCTGAGCCTGTGCCATAAGTATCAAGACATTTCCAGACATCCTCAGCAGACTGTAACTGTTAACCAACAGAACATATACTGGACTGGATCATATCAGACCCCTTTTCTGAGTCTGTCCCCACTGCTTTTTCACAAACTGACATATACGCGACTTTGTAGTGTGAAACTCGCGTATATACGCGGATTTGCTTCATGAAACTTGCGTATTAGAATTAGAACACTGAAGTTCTATGCCTTCAGCTCCCCCTGAGTCTGTTATGTCTGTGCTGTGCTGAGTACCCTGTGCTGTGCCACATCTTTCTGGCTGAACTTCCTTCTTCTTCCATATCTTCAAGCATGTTGATGATTTCTTCTTATCATGAGCTTTGTTCCTGCAATCCTTTGCTCTATGTCCAAACTTGTTACATGCATAGCATCTTACATGTTTCATATTCCTCCTATAGCAATCAGCAGCTTTGTGACCAAACATATTGCAAGAAAAGCAATATCCATTAAAGTACCTTGAATGTGATGATCTTTCTGCATGATGGTCTTGAAACCTTCTTTTTCTACATATGGCTGCAACATGTCCAAGATTATGACATACATAACATTCAACATTATTCATGGGAGGAGTAAAAGATTTTCTTTGAGGAGTCTCTTTCTTTGATTGTTGATGAGGTTGACCTTTCATCTCCTTGTAGAGCCTTTCAGATTTTGCATGAGAGATTCTTGTCTTACTTTGTGAACTAGATTCACCTTCAATAGACTTATGAAAACCAAGACCAGTTTTGATAGCAGGGGACCTTTGACTACTAAGAATATCATCCAAGATCTTAGTACTATCTTGAAATCGTAATAGTTTATCCTTTTCTTCTAATTTACTTTTCAAGATATTTACCTCAACTTGATGTTGTTCTTATTTGTCTAGACATTGCTTCTTCAAGGTCTCTTCAGCTTTCCTTCCTTCATCCAACTGATGCCTTAGTTTGAGGATCTCGTTTTCTTGCTCTTTATTCAGTGCTAGCAGCATTTGTCGAGTTCTGGAGGCACATTCCAACAGATCTTCTAATTTGATGATTTCTTCTTTGAGGGCATTCTCCTTTTTGCTAGGTAGATCTTGCTGATCTATGGTTTGATCTGATACTTCATTTGTTTGTCCATCTTCATTCTGAGGTGATTCAGGATCTGAATTCTTACTTCCACTCAACGGCAGGTTGTCATTGTTCCTTTGAGCTGTCTTCTTCTTCTGACGTGCTTTCTTCCCCATTGTTCTACGAATCTCCTTCAAGCGATCAAGCTTCTCTGAAGGACTTGCTCTGATACCAATTGTTGGAAATAATACTGAGAGGGGGGGGGGGTGAATCAGTATTATCAGATCAATCAAACTTTTTCTAATTTCATGCTCAGAAACATATACGCTACTTCAGTTAAGTGAACCTGCGTGTACACGCTACTGTGTCTAAAGAAACTAGCGTATATCCAGAAATCTTATGATTCAGTTAGCTTAGTCTTCAGTAAATACATCAGATCATTATTAAGCATATTAACAGTAAACAGGTGCAGAATAACAGAACAGAACATCACACAAGAGCCACACACATGAACACAAAGATATAAGGTGGAAACCCAATGTGGGTGAAAACCACCTGCTGCAATTCGTCTCTTTCTTCTTTAATAAGAAACTTCTTTTACAATGCACTGGTGCAGTCATTTACCAGCACGCAGGCTGCAACCTGCAGAGGGCTACAACCCTCATAGCTCTTGTACTAGCCGATCCATTTACTAGTACGTAGGTGCTAACCCTACAGAAGGCTACAACCTTCATAGCTCTTGTACTAGCCGATCCATTTACTAGTACGTAGGTGCCAACCCTACAGAAGGCTACAACCTTCACTCGTTTTCCAGCTGCTCCTGGAAGGGAGCTACAACCCCCTTGGCTCTTGTACTGGCTGATATGTTTACCAGTATGTAGGTGCCGGCCTACGATCTTCCCGGGACCACGTTTCATACATTTTCATACTGGATCCATGAAACAATCACCATTGTAGAACAACCTGCATCATCAATCACTGAAACACCCAATTCTGAATCACTGTAACCCTGTCAACAACAACCAGACAACATAAATACAACCAGATCCAACTTCATCTTCAAATATCATACTTCACATTGTATACGCTACTTGGATGAACCCAACCTGCGTGTATACGCTCTTTTACCAAATCCAACCCGCGTACAGATCTGCAAATTCTAACTTATAACTCTGCAGCTATATCAGACATCAAAACATACCCAGATCATAATAATAAACATGCGTCAGTAGATCTGATCTATCCACAGTCAAACCATATGAAGATAATCATTCCAAGCCTTGAGATCTCGTTCCATCATTCATCATCCTCCACATGAGTGAAACCTTGGTTCAGATCACCAACCCATAACCAGCACTTGGATCTCACACTTCCTCAGATCTTCATCACTCACACACTCTTGCACCTTGCTTACCTACATTTGCCTAATGATCTTCTCCTTATATAGCCTTAGGCCCTTTACAATACCACGGTCCAAAACCATAGTAACACAATACCATCAACTTCAAAACTAGGGATCAACACGTCCGTCGAGACGCCATGGTCCAAAACCATAGGCACAACTTCCAAGGACTAACCGCCATGGACCAAAGGTACGTTTTCACATACACGCGCTTTTAGTGAGGCCAACCTGTGTGTACACGCGACTTGGGCTTAACAAACCTGCGTGTATGAATTGTCTTGGCCTGCTATACTCAGATCTGTCCTCTGATTAAGTTGCCATCACCTGTACCACCTGTACCAACCTCTGAGCACCTGTACCAGCCTCTGAGTGAGTTGCCATCAAGGACAACACTTGAATCATAATGCCAACAATCTCCCCCTTTGGACTTGATGGCAACCACCACACCAAGTCACTCTCCCCCTTTGACATCAAGGGCAAAGGGCGCACCAGGATATCCTCTTCTTTGGTATACCTTCTGCTGTCCATACTCCCCCTGAGTACCTGCTGCAATCTCCAAATGTGCTCCCCCTTTGTGTATGCCAAAGTGTACCAATCTATCCATCCTGCTCTTGCTGAATTGTGCTGTTCATGCTGCCCTTGACTGTAGGCAAGATCTGCAAAAGATGTTCTTCAAGAAGAACAAGGACTTATACATCATAGAAGACCTTCCTATGACCAAAAGACTCAATACATACATTCATCACCCAACCTAGTGGGGATATACCAATATTGACTCATCTACCTAACCATGTAGAGATACATTAAGAGTTTACTCATGATAAGACATGAACATTACATCATTCATCCCAGGCATAGTGGGGAAACCAACATAGGCCGTTACATGACCTTGACATCATAAAAGAGATACATGACATAGAGATGAAATATCTAGACCAGGACTTATGAAGGGCCACCAGCAGCATCACGATCTGTACCATAAGCATCAGCCTGCAATACCATTCCTTTGATCAAACAGCAAGATGTATCATAGACTTTATCAACAGCTTCTAACCATAATGCCAACAATGCATTATTTGAAGTATATGCTCCCCCTGAGCCTGTGCCATAAGTATCAAGACATTTCCAGACATCCTCAGCAGACTGTAACTGTTAACCAACAGAACATATACTGGACTGGATCATATCAGACCCCTTTTCTGAGTCTGTCCCCACTGCTTTTTCACAAACTGACATATACGCGACTTTGTAGTGTGAAACTCGCGTATATACGCGGATTTGCTTCATGAAACTTGCGTATTAGAATTAGAACACTGAAGTTCTATGCCTTCAGCTCCCCCTGAGTCTGTTATGTCTGTGCTGTGCTGAGTACCCTGTGCTGTGCCACATCTTTCTGGCTGAACTTCCTTCTTCTTCCATATCTTCAAGCATGTTGATGATTTCTTCTTATCATGAGCTTTGTTCCTGCAATCCTTTGCTCTATGTCCAAACTTGTTACATGCATAGCATCTTACATGTTTCATATTCCTCCTATAGCAATCAGCAGCTTTGTGACCAAACATATTGCAAGAAAAGCAATATCCATTAAAGTACCTTGAATGTGATGATCTTTCTGCATGATGGTCTTGAAACCTTCTTTTTCTACATATGGCTGCAACATGTCCAAGATTATGACATACATAACATTCAACATTATTCATGGGAGGAGTAAAAGATTTTCTTTGAGGAGTCTCTTTCCTTGATTGTTGATGAGGTTGACCTTTCATCTCCTTGTAGAGCCTTTCAGATTTTGCATGAGAGATTCTTGTCTTACTTTGTGAACCAGATTCACCTTCAATAGACTTATGAAAACCAAGACCAGTTTTGATAGCAGGGGACCTTTGACTACTAAGAATATCATCCAAGATCTTAGTACTATCTTGAAATCGTAATAGTTTATCCTTTTCTTCTAATTTACTTTTCAAGATATTTACCTCAACTTGATGTTGTTCTTCTTTGTCTAGACATTGCTTCTTCAAGGTCTCTTCAGCTTTCCTTCCTTCATCCAACTGATGCCTTAGTTTGAGGATCTCGTTTTCTTGCTCTTTATTCAGTGCTAGCAGCATTTGTCGAGTTCTGGAGGCACATTCCAACAGATCTTCTAATTTGATGATTTCTTCTTTGAGGGAATTCTCCTTTTTGCTAGGTAGATCTTGCTGATCTATGGTTTGATCTGATACTTCATTTGTTTGTCCATCTTCATTCTGAGGTGATTCAGGATCTGAATTCTTACTTCCACTCAACGGCAGGTTGTCATTGTTCCTTTGAGCTGTCTTCTTCTTCTGACGTGCTTTCTTCCCCATTGTTCTACGAATCTCCTTCAAGCGATCAAGCTTCTCTGAAGGACCTGCTCTGATACCAATTGTTGGAAATAATACTGAGAGGGGGGGGGGTGAATCAGTATTATCAGATCAATCAAACTTTTTCTAATTTCATGCTCAGAAACATATACGCTACTTCAGTTAAGTGAACCCGCGTGTACACGCTACTGTGTCTAAAGAAACTAGCGTATATCCAGAAATCTTATGATTCAGTTAGCTTAGTCTTCAGTAAATACATCAGATCATTATTAAGCATATTAACAGTAAACAGGTGCAGAATAACAGAACAAAACATCACACAAGAGCCACACACATGAACACAAAGATATAAGGTGGAAACCCAATGTGGGTGAAAACCACCTGCTGCAATTCGTCTCTTTCTTCTTTAATAAGAAACTTCTTTTACAATGCACTGGTGCAGTCATTTACCAGCACGCAGGCTGCAACCTGCAGAGGGCTACAACCCTCATAGCTCTTGTACTAGCCGATCCATTTACTAGTACGTAGGTGCTAACCCTACAGAAGGCTACAACCTTCATAGCTCTTGTACTAGCCGATCCATTTACTAGTACGTAGGTGCCAACCCTACAGAAGGCTACAACCTTCACTCGTTTTCCAGCTGCTCCTGGAAGGGAGCTACAACCCCCTTGGCTCTTGTACTGGCTGATATGTTTACCAGTACGTAGGTGCCGGCCTACGATCTTCCCGGGACCACGTTTCATACATTTTCATACTGGATCCATGAAACAATCACCATTGTAGAACAACCTGCATCATCAATCACTGAAACACCCAATTCTGAATCACTGTAACCCTGTCAACAACAACCAGACAACATAACAACAACCAGATCCAACTTCATCTTCAAATATCATACTTCACATTGTATACGCTACTTGGATGAACCCAACCTGCGTGTATACGCTCTTTTACCAAATCCAACCCGCGTACAGATCTGCAAATTCTAACTTATAACTCTGCAGCTATATCAGACATCAAAACATACCCAGATCATAATAATAAACATGCGTCAGTAGATCTGATCTATCCACAGTCAAACCATATGAAGATAATCATTCCAAGCCTTGAGATCTCGTTCCATCATTCATCATCCTCCACATGAGTGAAACCTTGGTTCAGATCACCAACCCATAACCAGCACTTGGATCTCACACTTCCTCAGATCTTCATCACTCACACACTCTTGCACCTTGCTTACCTACATTTGCCTAATGATCTTCTCCTTATATAGCCTTAGGCCCTTTACAATACCACGGTCCAAAACCATAGTAACACAATACCATCAACTTCAAAACTAGGGATCAACACGTCCGTCGAGACGCCATGGTCCAAAACCATAGGCACAACTTCCAAGGACTAACCGCCATGGACCAAAGGTACGTTTTCACATACACGCGCTTTTACTGAGGCCAACCTGCGTGTACACGCGACTTGGGCTTAACGAACCTGCGTGTATGAATTGTCTTGGCCTGCTATACTCAGATCTGTCCTCTGATTAAGTTGCCATCACCTGTACCACCTGTACCAACCTCTGAGCACCTGTACCAGCCTCTGAGTGAGTTGCCATCAAGGACAACACTTGAATCATAATGCCAACAAAGACCCCAGATCTAGTTTCATCCATCCAGTCTGCAATTTCAGGAGAGTAATAAATCATCTGTACAATCACTTTACATAGATGGTCATCCTATCATGGATCTATATCTATAGACAACTATCTGATTTATGTACATGTAATGAAAAGTTTATATGCTGAACATGGGTAATCCTTCCCTCTGCAATTAATGAAAAATTCAAAAATATCATGATATTATGTATTGTAATCGATGGAGGTCACCATCCGCTTTAGATCCTCCTCATCACATCATAAAGCATATCACTCGACATTATCATTTTTGACTTCATGCTTTAGGGGGAAACTGTTACATATCTATTTGGGCACCTCACTCCCAACAATCAGATCAGTACAATTACGGCTCATCAAACCCTAATTCAGTTGCTACATGCCCTAGACAAGTCATTAAATTGAATGCTTTCATCGATGAAAGTTTCCTATCTTGAAACCCTGTTGAAATGCCTCCTTGGGACACTAGCGCAGCCTTGGTCAGGGATAACTGCACTGCAGAGCAGGTAGGCCCATTCAGACCTGCACTGCAGTGAACTTAGGCCCACTTTGACCTGTGCTGAGTGAGATTGAGCAAAATTGGCATAGGATTCTGGGAATATTCCTTCATTCTAGATAATTCTAGAAGGATTCCTAGCTCTTATCTCATCCTATGAGCTCGACTTTGGATAAGCTATGGATCAATTACCCCTCTATCGTATCATCCCTTTCTCCATGGAAACTAACTCCAATTTTGGAAAACCATTCAATGCCCAATTTATGACATAACCACTTGCATTTCCCTATAAATTGACCACTCATCATAGTGATTAAGAGGCTGGAATTTGAAGACTGTAGATAATTACTGTTGGTTTGAGACTTGAGTTCATTGTCAAGTAATGCTATGATGCTGGATTGATGTGCTATTGGTGTGATGATGGTTTGGACTAAGCTGGATGAGTGACATGGGATCGAACCGCATTGGGTGTAACTCCTACTTTTACAATCAATAAAGTTGTTTGTTCCTTTTCTCGTATTTTTGTTCATATCTATGATGCATATATGTTTAAATGTTGTTGATCCCATTTGTTTGGAATAGATAAATGATATGCTTTGATCGTTGTCATCTGTTGTTTCTATTGACAGGTACCAATCGAGCGAATTCAGTTCTTGCGGGAGTGATGAGAGCAATTCAAAGGAGATAAAAGGAAGCAAAAGCTCACAAGTAGGTTCCTTCATCTCATCTATCTATTATAGGAAAAGGTTAAACTAGTTTCTTTCTGTTGTCCTAAGTGTAACTACCCACTTAGGGAAGATGTACTTATTTGTAGGTATAAATTCCATATAACACTTCCTCATCTAGATGGCCTCACATGTTGCTTGAATGCCAACCATGTACTCTACCTCTATCAAACTGAGTGTAACCGATCTTTATTTCTTGCTGTACCAAGAAATTGTCTCTGACCCAATACTGAAAATCCCTCCTAATGTGCTTTTTCGGTAAGATGGACTCCCTGCCCAATCTGCATTCGTGAAGCCTTGAAGCTTCACTCACTCTATTCATCTGTACCATAATCCGTATTGCGTAGTACCCCTAAGGTATCTCAATACATTCTTTTTTTCCCTCCAATATAGCTTGGTAGGCCTAATCATCACTTGACGAAGCTTGTTAACAGCATAGCATAAATCTGATCGTGTGCCTACCAAGTACATCAGTGAACCCACAAGCTGCATGTAAATAGCATCTTCCACTACCTCTCTTGAAGTAGCATCCTCCTTTTCCTCGTTATTAGCTAGAGGAATCTCCATAGGCTTGTAGCTCTCCATGCAGAACCTCCTGAATATCTCATTGGCATACTTGCCTTGAGACACAAACAACTCCCCTTGACCCTGTCATACTTCCATGTCCAGAAAGTAATGCATGAGCACCAAGTCCTTGATATCAAATGCTCTTGCAAGGTCCTCCTTGCCGTATTTGATTATTTGATCATCATGTGTCAACATGAGATTATTAACATGAAGTACAATGATTAACAATTTACCTTCCACAACTATGTTGTATAGGTTCACATCTGCTTCACTCTTCATGAAGCCCAACCTAGTGAAGTAACTATCTTTCATGGTTTATTGGGCATGAGGTGCTTGCTTTAGCCCATAAAATTCTCTCTTGAGCCGACACACATGCCACTCACGGTCGAAGGTTTCAAAACCTTCAGGCTGCTTTATGTACACCTCTTCCTGAATCGTTCCATTAAGGAAGGTTGTCTTTACATCCATCTGATGCATCTTCCAACCCATCTGCAATCATAGTGCCAATATATATCTGCTCAACCAGTACCTTGCAATAGGAGAATAGGTCTCATCATAGTCAATCCCTCTACTTTTGAAAAGACACATGCCATAAATCTAGCCTTATGCTTCTCCACAATACCATCTGGAGCTTGCTTTACCTTGTAAATCCAATGGAATCTCACCACGAAATTATTCTCTAGCCTCACGACCACATCCCAAACACTATTACAAACTATGGAGTCATACTCCTCAACCATGGCATCAACCCAAATTGGATGATCCACTGCTTCCTCAAAGGAAGATGGATCTGTATCAACACATCTGCTCATAAGAGCCATGTATCCAGTGTACCTTTTAGGTGACCTCCTCTATCTACATTATGATGTGGGTGCTACCACATTCTCTCTAGCATCTGAGAGAAATCTATATGCCTCTGTGGTGCACTTTCCACCATCTTTGGAAGACCCTACTTGAGTGGATTTATCCACTCTAGGATCCTTTGCATGTGGCTGCTCTACATCGACTTGAGGCTCCTCAACCTTAGGAGCTAAAAGCTGCTTAACAACATTGATCAAGGTGGATCTCTAAAAAAGTACCAGTGGCATGGTAAAAAGGCTCAAAAGTCAAAGTGGCAGAAACTCTATAAACTTAGTAGTAGATCAAAGTGCTTGTCATCTTGTTTCCAACGACGTGAACGACACTTGAATCCGGACTCATCTGTAGAAGTTAGAGCAAGTCAAAGTTAGGTTTGACTTGGACAGGTTGCAAAAGAAGATGACATGGCAGAACTCTTTAGCGAATGGTGAAGCGGCAAGTGGCAAACCATCATTGGCCTCGTATTTTGCAAATTATAGAAGAAAAAGGTCCTCGATTAAGGAAATCGCCCCCAGCACTACCAGGTTGCGATTTGCAATATCGTAATCGCAGATCGAAAGTAAGTCAATTGTAAAGAATCATACCCAAAGCAAGTGAGAGTGTGATGTGATATATCGTAATTGCAGATTGCAAGGAAAGCGGTTAAGGAATCGACCCCCGACAGAGTCAAGTTACGATTTGTGATATTGAAATTGTAGATCGGAAAGGGAAGAAATCATATGGAGAATCACCCCCCGGTCCACCAATTTTTGATTTGGGAAGTTCTTCCGGACTCGATATATTATGTATTGTAGTTTAATAGTCTGTTGGGTCCACCTTTACCGTAGGCCGCTTGTCATAAAGGCCATGTCTATCCTCCGATTGAAAGCGTCGATTCTTTGTGATTAAATGTGCGGTTAAGAAGTTAAGAGGTTTATCAATGTTTGGCGGGTTGTTTTCTACGTGATATCAGGGTCCGAGATTCTTGGTGAAGAAACTGCCCACCTGCTATACATTTCCTTTGCTAGGAACTGCCTGGGACTAAGGAGTTAGCCACCAACATATACAATGGATTGTCCACATAGGAAAAATAGGAACTGGCATAGGAATTCAGAGAATCATTGTGTGCAATAGCAACCCAACTTGGCTGGAACCTCGCCTTGAGCAATAGGGAGGTTCTAAGAGGGTGCAAAAGCTTCATTTCTCCAAATTTGGTGTTTGGATAGGTGATTCTGCACAATTTTTCACCAGGATTTCAATGATAATCTTTCTCCATTCTTCATCCATCTTTGATCTTGGAGGTATAAGAATTGTAAATGAATGTTATTTGTACTTTTATCTCTTTTTATTCCACTTAATGAATGAAGGTCTCCCCACCATTGAGCAGGGCCCATAGAAGTACTCCAAATCGGATGAACTTCGTAATCAAACCTTTGTGTTATGCATTCATGCTCATACTGTTATTTCTACATTGTTTTATGTGCTTTTAAGTTCCATGGTTAATAAGTTCTGTTACATGTAATTCTGATGCATCTATAAGTAAAAGATCTTGGATCAAGTTTGGTATCGGAGCAGGACTTTGTCGATGCGAATTGCATGAGTATATAATGACCCAGAACAAGCTATGAAAAGGCGAAGGAAAGCTTGAGTCCTTTGATCTCGAAGCATGACATGCACAACGAAGAAGAAACATGGAAAATGAAGAAGCTCGTTGGCAAGAGGATCAAAATTTCCGCAAGGTATTCTACAATATGGAAAAGGAAGTGGACAAACTTTGTTCAGGGTATAAGAAGGCACTTGGGCACAAGAAGAAAGATGTCGATGAAAAATAGATCTGCAAATCATGAAGGTGGTGGAGAAGACCCTCCACCCTCTCCTTCTTCAAGTGATAGTACTCATCACTCTAATTGCGATTCGAAACATACATTTAAGAAATCATTCTTCAATTCAGATGTAAAGTTTGACATGCTCATGTACAATGGAAAGTGTAGTGTAGAAAAAATTAACAATTGGATAAGATAGATAGAGGTTTACTTCTAGATTCAGCAGATCGAAGAAGGTGAGGCAAAGGTCCAGTTAGCATCTCTTCAGCTGAGTGGCTCTCATTTGATGGGAGAGAAAGTTGCAGAAGGGAAACAAAAAGTCGGGTAACTTTCTTTCTTCTCGGTCCAATTTTATTTCTGCATTGAAAGACCAATTTTACCCTTTTGGTTATAAACAAAAGGCACTAATGGAATGGAAATATCCAAAGCAAGGTAAAGGCAAAAATGTGCAAAAAATTCACTTAAGAATTTCAAAAACAACCATTGAATTTGGACATCTCATTAAATTTGCGCAACACTGTAACTAAGTATGTTGGTGCGCTAAGTAATGCTCTTTCATTAAACTAACATTTTTACAAAATTATGTGAAGAGTTATAACAATCCTTAATATTACATATATAAACATTGATTTAAGAAAAATAATCAACACATAATGACATAATCTTTATAAAATCCCCTAAAATTTCTATCACATACAAATCCCAAAAAATAAATTCAAAATTTCTATCGCATACAAATCACAAAAAATAAATTCAGAAATTAGCACTGCCTAGATAAAAGCGCGAGGAAGCTCAATCTTTGTTGATGTGAAACAAACCAAATGAATGATTTTACTTTAATTTCTAAACACTCTGAAAGCAGGCGGACAAAACGGGTGTGTTAGGTTTGTGGCATTGTAGTAGGTACACTTCCCACGAGTTAAATCAATAAAACTTATAGTTTAATATATTATGTTATACAGAATTTTGGTTTTCTGACAATACAATAGCATAGTTTATTTTGAGCACGTAAACCATGGGCATTTACGAGATTTCAAATAGAACCTATCGTTACAATTCTACAGATTTATTTTGAGCACGTAAACCATGGGCATTTACGAGATTTCAAATAGAACCTATCGTTACAATTCTACAGATTTCAAACCTCACGTATTTTACTTCAATGTTTAGGATAAGACTTCCAAGGATGTGTAAATGTGTAAATATTTATAAATAAAGTGGTTGGTTTTTTTTTTCTTTGATAAGTAGACGATTATGATTAACTGTGAAACGAATATGGCCAGAATATTTTGAGGAATGAGTACAAATACAAAACAATTGTTGTCATCATTTTGTGGTATTAGCAGTGGTGTTGGGCAGAAGCTCTCTCCGAAGGAAACTTGGAGCCAAATATGGTTGACAGGAAGGCTTCCGACCACTCTTCATCCTTTGAGTAGGGTTGGATTCACAAGTTTCACGAGAATTCTTCGTAGTTAGAATGGAACAATTTTATTTACCTTCATGGAAGGCTGGGAATTCACAGATTCAATTAGTCAGTTGGACCCCTCTTATGTTTTGGTGACGTGAATGATAATCCTTTCTCATATACTGGAGAAAAAAAATTAAAAAATAAAGGGTTTTATAACCTTGCCTTGTTCTTTTATGACTTTATTACGTTGGTTTTAGTTTAAGTTAAATTTAGTTTTGAAATACTTTAGTTCGATTTTTATTTTAGTTATAGCATAGCATAGCATATTTTATTTTATTATTTGTTTT